>SNQJ01S0167819.1:14885-35731 GCA_010110895.2 Picea sitchensis
CATGGATAATTGTGGACCATAATGTTGAAGAATACTGG
This sequence comes from Picea sitchensis, assembly GCA_010110895.2. Taxonomy (NCBI): domain Eukaryota; kingdom Viridiplantae; phylum Streptophyta; class Pinopsida; order Pinales; family Pinaceae; genus Picea; species Picea sitchensis. The sequence continues at coordinate 14,924 of SNQJ01S0167819.1, forward strand.
AGAACCAAGGTCCCATGTAGAAAGGAAATCCACCATGCTGACGTAGTCCAACCACCATTATAAGCCCGGGTCCCAAGTCCAAGCGCTCATGTGAACTCCCCATGGAAGATTTTGGAATCCAATAACCAACTGAAAATGATGCTCCAAAGACTGACACCTGTCATGTGGATCCAAGTAAGAAGATCCACCCACATAGTGGAAAAGGGTCATAGCAGAATCTGTAAGGAATAATACCACTGTAGAATATGCAGGATGGACACTGGTAATAATCATTGGCTCTCGATTTGTCACATTGATTCTCTCTACAGAAGGTGGATTAGAGTCATCAAATAAAATATGAAAGTGATTGTCATCCCATAAATGACAACTATCCATATACCAACCATCACAATCGGTCTCAAAATCATACCAAGCATATATTTATTTATTATATTCATCCCTGATGTCTGCCATAAGAAATCTCTCATGCATGTTATCCAATGAATCTTGAATACTATGAAAACTATCATTGAGGCCATGTGCAAGGTCATGCAATCTAGCATCCAATGTGTCATACAATTGAGATTTGAATGCTTCAAGAATTTCTTTGAGGGGTTTGAAAGGAAATAGACATCTGAGCACCCTATGAACTCTTCAGTCCCACAACCGTCACAAAAAAACCCAAAAAATAGAACAATAAGTTACAGCAAAAAATCGCGGTTTTTCGGGAAAAACCCTAAAAAACTGTTGAATATAAAATGCTCATAACTTCACTTCCCAGACTCCTTTTCGGTTGATTTTTTTTTCGAAATTGGGTGAAATTGTGAGAGGAATTCAGATCTGTAATTTGTTTGGACAAATTCGGCCTCCAGCTGCTACAAAAATAAAACAAAATCGCTCCGTCGTCCGCGGAAAAAACCCCGAAAATTTGCAGATTTTAAAACTTCAATATCTTGACTTCCCGAACTCTGTTTTAGACGATTTTTTTTTTCAACTTGGGTGTTTTTCTGAGAGGAACTCAGATATACAACCTGTTTCTACAAATTTTTCACAAAAATATGCCAAAAAATTCTTGAATGTCGCGGCCCTCTTTTTTTCTTCTCTGAAAAAAAATCTGCAAAAATAAAAAATATTTGTCCACAATGTCTACCAAGGAAAGTGTTTTGATACCACTTGTTAAGAACCTGAATAGATCTACAAATATAATCACCACAAATACTGAATACACAATAGATCCACAAAGCAATATAGAAGAAACCACACTTTACTATTACCAAACCCTTGAGGTATGGCAACACTATACAATGGATCCTATTATGGAAGGGATCCTCTCCTGTTCACTTGCCTCTTCGAGGGGGCATCCTCCTATTAAGCTACAACTCACAATACAATACTCTCTCCATATCACATTACATTGTTTGAACCTCTTTATATAGTGCTACCATCACCTAATAACATTCTAGAGGGTGAATCTTTTAAAAGTAGAACCTTCTAAAAAGTCCTCTTGCATTTATTATATCTAACTACCCATTTATTATATCTAACTACCATAGTTGGCCTTATTTAATAATATAGTGGACCTAGTCCACCTTACATTGAATGGCCTCCACTATTATCACTATGGGCCCTCTGGGCCCCCCCACTACCTCTCTAGCTACCTTACATTCCATCCCCCTTATGAAGATAGTCAGTGTGACTATCTCCTCGAGGCTTTTACTCATTAATGGCAATCTTTACAGTATAATAATGTTTTTTTAAACAATTTTTTTTATTATAAATAAGAGTATTATATTATTATTATTATTATATATATATATATATAAGTATGAAAAGTGGTCGGACAGGTTTCAAAGTAGGGTTATAAGGGATACTCAGGAGAGGTGAGGGACCAACGGTCAAATTGTATGTCTTTATAATATATATATAATGTTTTTATAAACAATTTTTTATTATAAACAAGTGCGAAGGTGGTGAGGATGGGGAAGAGCAGGTAAGGAATGGCCAAACATGAAAAGCGGTCGGACGGGCTTCAAAATAGGGTTACAAGGGATACTCAGGAGAGGTGAGGGCCCGATGGTCAACTTATATGTCTCGGAAATTTTGAGTGAAAAACATGTAAAACAGAAGAGGGCATGATGGGGCAGTCCATCGGTCAATTTGTATATCGCAGAATTTCGAGTGTTGTTTGCAGGTCGCATAACAATGGAAGCGCAATCTTGAGCCTGCATGTATGGGAACCCGCAATCGAAAAAGTGGCATAGGGAAACGGTCAATCGAACTCGTTTTCGCTAATATATTACCTAGTAGGATCTTTTTTGCATGTTTCTGGACAAGTTGTGTAGGGATATTCAGTGTGACTGTCTCCTCGAGGCTTTTACTCATTAATCATAATCTTTACGGTATAATAATGTTTTTATAAACAATTTTTTTATTAACTATTTTTTTCTTATAAATAAGATTCTTATATATATATATATGAAAAGCGGTCAGACGGGCTTGAAAGTAGGGTTACAAGGGATATTGAGGAGAGGTGAGGGCCTGATGGTCAAATTGTATGTCTTTATAATATATATATGTGTGTGTGTGTGTGTGTGTGTGTTTTTATAAACATTTTTTTATTATAAACAAGTGTGAAGGTGGCGGGGATGGGGAAGAGCAAGTAAGGAATGACCAAGCATGAAAAGTGGTCGGACGAGCTTCAAAACAGGGTTACAAGGGATACTCAAGAGAGGTTAGGAGAGGTATGGAACAGGGAAATGGTCGGTCAGACTCATTTTCGCTAATATATTGAAATTTGTAATAGATATCCCATTACCTGTCAACATCTTTTCTACATGTATATTGCTTAATTTTGGTAATCTTGAGCCCCACTGTCTGGGAACCCGCAATCGAAAAAATGGCTAAGTATGGAATAGGGAAACGGTCGGTCAGACTCGTTTTCGCTAATATATTGAAATTTGTAATAGATATCCCATTACCTGGAAGGATCTTTTTTGCATGTTTATGGACAAATTGTGTAGGGATAGTCAGTGTGACTGTCTCCTCGAGGATTTTACTCAATAATGACAATATTTACGGTTGTTCCATGGTGAGTTGTTAGCATTAAACCTTAATTATTGCATACTTGGAAAGAACTGTGAAGGTGGCGGGCACAGGAAACAATGATTAGGAATTGGATATTTCGTGAACCTACCAACCCGACGATCCACGAAAGAGATTCCAGGAAATGGCCAAGTATGGAAAGCGGACGGACGGGCTTCAAAATGGGGTGACAGTATTTCCCCAGGAGACGTGAGGACCCAACAGTCAAATTGTATGTCTCGGAAATTTTGAGTGCAAAATGTGTAACACAGAAGAGGGTATGATGTGGCAGTCTGACAGTAAATTTGTATATCGCGGAAGTCTGGGTGTTGTTTGTAGGTCACAGAATAATGGAAGTGCAATCTAGAGTCGGTCTGCCCAAAAATCCGCGATCGAAAAAGTGTCTAGGTATGGAAGGGGGAAGCGGTCAGTCGAAGTCTCGATATAAAAGCATGAGTGAAAATGTGAACCCGGAAGTCCGCCAACCCGCGCAATTAGACATTTTCGGAAAAACGAATAAGTAACCAGAAAGAGAAAGTAGAGGGGAAAAATAAACGAGAATTTGGTTAAGTATGTAAGAGGGAAAAGAAGGGCTAATATATTCAAATCTGTAATAGATATCCCATTACCTGGCAAAATATTTTATGCATGTTTCTGGACAAGTTGTATACATATTGCATATACTTGGAAAGAAGTGTGAAGGTGGCAGGCACAGGAAACAAAAACTAGGAATTGGAGATTTCCTAAACCTGTCAATCGAGGATTCGTGAAAGAGATTCCAAGAAATGGCCAAGTGTGGAAAGCGGTCGGACAAGATTCAAAATAGGGTGACAAGGGTTTCTAAGGAGACGTCGTGCCCTGACAGTCAAATTGTATGTCTCGGAACTTTTGAGTGCAAAATGTGTAACACGGAAGAGGGGATGATGTGGGAGTCCGGGAGTCAATTTGTATATCACGGAAGCACGAGTGTTGTTTGTAGGTCATGTAACAATAGAAGTGCAATTTAGAGACCACCCGCCCAGGAATCCGCGATTGAAAAAAGTGGCTAGGTATGGAATGGGGAAGCGCTCAGTCGAAATCGTGATATAAAAACATGAGTGCAAATGTGAACCTGTGAGTCCGCCAACCCGCACAGCTAGACATTTTCGGAAAAACAACTAAGTAACCAGAAAGAGAAAGTAGAGGGAAAAGAAGGGGATAAAAGACAATGGGAAAATGAAAAGCAGAGAGCAATTTTTGTAAGTGGGAACTAGTCTCAAACAAGCCCCATTGTTGCAAAACCATCATTTTCTAGTCCAATATTTTATCCACTTACTGGTTTTCTATTGTGCTTGTACCATTAAAAAGGGTGTGAGCAAATGCTTTGTTGAAGATTTGTTTTTATTGCAACTTGTGGGAGTAATTGTGTTCTTGATACATTCTTCAATGACTTGACATATTATTTTAAGTATTAAACTTCTTGCATGATGGGTTGTTCCAGTCTCAAACAACAAGCCCCATTGTTGCAGTCCAAGGATTAACGATTATAACGGTCTTAGCATGACCAATGATTTGATGCTTTTGTTTAATATTGAGCATTAGAAGAATGATTTAACTTTAATTTTATGGGTTGATTTCTATAGTCCCATTTTGACTTCTATCCAAATTTCATATTATCATCATTTTTATTATTATTATTATTATTATTATTATTCTCATGGGAAGAAGAAATTTGGTAATTTCATTAATAAAGTAAAAGTGCTCAAATAGAGGCTAGTGGATGGACAACTAATAAAATGTTTCCTTTTGTTGTAAAGGAATCAAGGAAGCGAAAAGGAAATAAAAAATCATTTTGCTCAACAAGGTTGCTGAGATGAAACAAACTTAGGGCAATCTCCGAACGGCCTTCATCGTGGAATTGCGTTAAGCACCATCCGCATTGCGGGAATATAATTGAATATTGATTTGAAACTATCTAAAATTCATTTATGTTTCCATAGAAAACTGATGGGATCGACACAATGCATTATCATATAATTGTTCAATGCTCCATATTAGATCAAATTACTTGAGCCAGTACAATATTCAAGAATTATGAGACTATCCAACCATGCAAACAAGAAGAGGTGTTAAATCCAAAGAAAGAAGCACCAACCAACATTCCAAGGCAATTTTTCTAATAGAAAATCTATAGAAAAAAATAGTGAGCAGTATATATTTATCCATGCATTACTGTACTAAGTTCTTTCGCGACCAAAGCATCGAATATATTTGGTCATGGAAATATGTGTACAGAGCTACAAAAAAAAAAACATGCATACAATTTGTGTTGTTCCTCTAGTGCTTAATAAACATGCAGGAGCCATCGAGAAGCTCTTCAACATGCATACAAACCTAATTACCATGCTTTTTAGAAAGTCTTGTAGTCTTATCCTCTAAAGGTCATCGTTGGCTACCGCAATCTCAATATCTTATGGAAGACCGAGGTGATAAAGAAACAGGAGAGTGCTTTCATAGTGGAATGATTCTTGTTTGAAAGCTGCGTCAACAACACTCCTTCTCCTGACGCTAATGACCTAGATACATTGCAAAGCACCAATGAATTATGGCAATAATGTGGAAAAGGCCCTGCTGAGAAGAGTTTCCAATCCGGGCTTTACACCATCGCCGCCAAGTGAGTACCATTAATCGCAACATCAATTCCAATGACCCAACCAAGAAGAAAGAAACCCATAATTCCTTAAATGCAGGGGAGGACATAAGAACCCTCCTCAGGTAAAATCGATATTTCAAAATCTTCCTGTGAAGAAGAAGAGAAATAACTTTGTAGGGAAAGCGAAAGATCCTGAAACTCAAAGTGAGGACACACCAAGAGGCCACCTCCTCACAGTCAAAGACTTCAAGGACAAAACCTCGCATCTAGTAATTCGAGAGGTTCAAACATTGGCCAGGCTAAGGGGACTTAAGATACCCCCTCCGCTGTGTGCAAAGACTTTAGGGACACATGTTACACGAGCAATTCCAGAGGCCCAAATTACATCGTTTCAAGGAAGGAGATGAGTAGTAGGAATATGCCTACTACTCAGTGGAGTTCGGGTCCTCATCCCTTAATATGTTAATTGTATATCCAAAGAAAAGGAGAGTGGTCCCACAATTGAATAAATTTTTGTCTTGAAATATATCTCAAGGAGAATCAACATATCATTTCCCTTACGCAAAAGACTTCGCATGCGTCGTTCGTGGACAAATCCAAACCCAATGAAAACCCAAAAAATGAAAGGAAAGGATAAATCTCTGAGGGAGAGGACCGCCATCCAATTCAAGAGACTCAAACTCTTTAGTTGTAAAGCGAATATTGTGTTCAACGTCAGTTTATTTTATGAAAACCCTTCTTTTGGTGTCTTCAGGACTGCCATCATCGAGCCAAGAAGTTCCCCCCATTATGGTTGATTTCAATTTGGGCTGATGAGTGGGGAAAGTGTGTGCATTGTCATCATCCATTGCCATATCATCGCTCAACGTGATCATCTTCTTCCGGGTTTGAAATCGACCGCGATCAACCCTCTAATGCCAACCATCAATGCAAAAGGAAGGGTTGTCCGTTAGTTGCCTTGTAATTCTTTGTTTTGAAATATATATCTTGGTGTACCAAGGGGCCATCTCCTTTTTTTGCTTCTAGGAAAAGGGAGATGAGTAGTAATAATACGCCCCGAGAAATGGAACTAAGTCACTAAGCAGGTTTACTTTATCTGGACATAACTGTTGTCAAATTGCTGCCATAAGTTAACAAGAATGTTTGTTTGCTCCGTGATGATGTTTGAAATGAACATCTGGAAGGGATAATATAACCATCCTCGCGAAATATTGGTTTAATGTGTATCTATGGAATATCTCCTCGAGCCTTCGCTGATCAATGACAATCTCTATGGTCTGCTCATAATGAGTTGTTACCATTAAAGCTTACTAACTGCATGTATTTAGAAAAAAGTGTGAAGGTGGCGGTGATGATAACATTTCATTAAGGATTGGAGATTTTGTGAAGCCGCCGTGAAGAGATTGTGGTATGTGATGTTTGAAATGAACACTTGAAAGGATAAATACAACCCTCCACAAATATCGGGTTTAATTAGATAATTGACATATATCCTCCACCTTCGCATTAACAATGACAATCTTAACTGGCCCTTGCATGATAAGCTACTAGCATTAAAGCTAATAATTGCATATCTAGAAATAAGTGCTATGCGGTGGGATGCATGGCGAGCTGCATTAAGCATTGGATTATTTCGGTGGAACCCTCACAACCCGCAAAGAGATTCCAAGAAATGGCCAAGTATGAAAGCGATCAGACAGGTTTCAAAATAAGGTTACAAGGGATAATCTGAAGAGGTGAGGGCCCGACGGTCAAAATTTTCGAGACATACAATTTGAATGCAAAATGTGTAACACGTAACATGGCACAATGACTCCGATTTCGACAAATAATTTGTATATCATGGAATTTCGTGTGATGTTTGTAGGTCAACGAACAATGGAAGTGAATGTTGAGCAAGTCCGCCGAACCGGGCGATGGAAATAGTGGCCAGCATGCAAAGGGGAAGCGCTGGTCGACTCGATAAGTTACGAGACATATTCGTAATCGTGGCATATTGACAGCTCAAAAATAGGGCCAAGTTATACTCAGAGATGTGAGGGTTCTATGGTCAAACTATTGCATGCCCCAAACTTTTAATTGCAAATGTGTAACACCTTAACATGGTATAATGACAGTAATTTTCGAATTGGCCAATTTGTATATCGCGGTAATCCGGTGTTGTATATAAAAGCATGAGACATTCTAAAAAACTAAGTAAATCTTAAAAGGAAAGTAAAGAGAAAAGAAGGGTAATTTGTTGTCAATTTGTAGATCAGTGGAAGTCCTGGTGTCGCTTTTGTGTGTTATGTGAACAAATGGAAATGCAATGTTGAGCTCGCCTACCCCGGAACCCGTGGATCCAAAAGTTGTTGAATATGGAATGAGGAAGCGACAATGCATCATGATATAAAAATCATAAGTGGAAATCAACACGAACTGGCCAACCCTGCGGCACTCTAGACATTTTCCTAAAATGACTAAGTAACCAAAAGGGAAAGCAGAGGGAAAAAGAAAGGGGATGACAATTTTCAAAAGCGGGAATTGGTGCTAAAGCCCCATTGATGGTCTTAGCAATAACTATGAAGTGCATTAATTAGGTGAACATGCTCTTCAATCAAGGAATAGATAAAGTGAGGCATGCTTATAGTTCTGTGATGTAAGCTTCTGTATAAGAGAAGCATCAAAAAGTTATAAGGAAATCAATTTTGGGATGTTCAAGTAAAATTATTGTATTTTCAACTTCACCGTAAGTATAACAACTAATTTAATTTTAATTTTAATTTTCTATGGTTGATATGATAGTTCCATTGGACTTAACGAAGTATATATATCCTTTATTTCAAAATATTTCTAAAGATGAATTTTCGTAATTTCATCGATCAAGTAAAAAAGTGCTAAAACGAAATACATACCACATTTGTGTCAGAGAGATTATATTAAAAGTAAAAGCAGGTCCTTCATATTCTTTAAGATCATATAAATCGCTAAGATCTTGAATGTATCATTAATTTTCCGTAATCTAAGCATACAACTAAAAGACAAGTAAACACCAAATGTATTGAAAGTCGAAGTAGAAGGCAATGCATGAACACAAAAGGCGCCAATTGAGATCCCACAAGGGTCCATAGATTAGTATGCATTGACCTATGTATCAAACAATTTGATATAAAACAAACATTATGTGGTATTGGTTTTCTCTTACATGTGGGATATGTTCTCATGACAAAATAATCGGGCCCATGAGAACCATGAACTACAACATGAAAACACATGAACAAAGATCCTCCCAACCAACAAGAAACTTGTCGATCATTATTTCACCATGAAGCAAGATCACTGTGAACATTTTCTTCTCATATTACTATGTTCCCATCACTACTAGTTCTAATAACGCTTTTCACCCCACATTTTTGGAAATGCCTGATGGTTCTGCTCAGAGGAGCAAGCCATTTTGATGGTTCAAAGGATGGACCTGATTTATTCATAGTTGAGTACTTTGTATGACGTCTTTTCTCCATGCTTCCTTCAACTCCAACAATCTTATAAGGTCCTCACTAATTTTCCAGTAATCGCAAAAATTTATTCATATCCTCATCGGGTAGCATGGACAGATACACATGAGATTGTTTCATTTCCCAACAAGTTTGATATGATTTTTATTTTTTTCTTCAACCGATATGCGATATTGCATTGTCCTCATTCAAGGTAAATTTATCATATGGATCCGGGAATTCACAAGCACAACACGTAGACATTGTTTTCCTTTTCCTGTAGGTATACTTCATATGAACCCTTTTCTACCAAGGAAGCACATCTTGTAAACATAGGTTGTCTAATTGTACACTGTATGATTGTGTTACCGAATGGTTCTGATAATGTGAGCCGCTGAGGCACGTCTATGCATGTAAGGGCATTTCTTAACGTGACTAGACAACTAACAAAATTAATCATTTATGAAAGCATGTAGAGAAGAAGGAGAGTTGGCATTTGGCACATACATTGCCTCATACTGGCACGATTCACAGAACCAAAACACCCTCAACCTCAAGTAATGGAGCACAATGCTTAATACATTGAACAATATAATATAAACTACACAACAACAAAAAGAAAAAAATTGGTGAAGGTAATTTGTATGAGCAAAGGGATGCAAATTGTAGATGTATATGCAACAACAGCTTGTCGAGCTAGTTAGTTTCTTGAGACTGTGACTGTCTGCTCGCAACTTTGTTACAAATGTTGTTTGGCTTGTGCGAAAGATCCTTTCAACATCTCTTCGTTATATTTTTGAAGACCATAAGTGGAAATTTCCCTTATGTAATTGTTGTTCCATTGCGGAAAACAAATTTGAATAGGTTTCGAATAATTACAAATGCAACATGGAACAGTGCAACAGCTGTGTAACATAACCGACAGCGCTGGACTTGTGAAAGTAAAGGACAAAACTCGATATGGAGAATGGTACCCTACTGCCTTGTCGTTGTCTGACTCTCCATCTTTATATGGAGAATGTGTTGAGCCAAGTTTTCACGAAAGTAATAACCGCACCAATGGTTTTGATTGGGTAAGTGTTGTTGCTCAATGCAAGTTGGTTGAATGTTGTGGTTCGGTATGAAATGATACCTCGAACAAATCGGGCAGGAATTTTTCCACAGCCACTTGTTTCGCTGGAGCCGACATAATCCGATCACAACGCCCACAATCATGCTGTACCATTTGGACAATATATTAAAATTTGTAATGGATATCTCATCACTCGCAACATCTTTGCATGTTTCTGACAAGTTGTGTAGGGATAGGGGCCGCTGTGACTGCCATCATGGCTTCAAGTATATGTCATGTAAGCATGCACAATGCATCTAGTTTGTTTTCCCTTGTCCAAGTAAGCGTTGTTAATCGCTAGCCTCGAAATGTCCCATTTCCCTCATCCACCTTCCCATCATCATTCTTCAAGCATCATCTTCCCATTAACCTTTCATGATATTATTTCCATAAATATACTCGGGTTTCACCTTATTGTTCTCCATTTTATTCATTTTAGTATTTAAAAGTAATTTATGATTAAATGTTAGAAAATCAAAATGATTTCATATATATACTGCAGGTGTGTGAGCTTTTGTAATGTGTAGGAATATATGAAGGATTAATTCAAAGGATTCTCTCGAATACTTCTCCACCATTTCAATATTTGAGGAGATAATCTCAATCCCATTCCAAGAGAGAAGATCATGGAGATTTGCTTAGAATATCTTATCTAAGATGGCATGAGAGTTATGTGTGAGGATTTAAAGGGGATTATATTTTGTAATAATGGGGAAATAGGTTGAGAGAAAATAGGATCTGCAATTATGAGATGGTTATCTCTTCATGTATATAAGAGAGTGCTCTCTTCATTTCACTAGCTTGAGCTCGGAGATAGTCTGTAACTAGGAGAAGGGGATTCTTATTTTTTATTCTTCCATTGTTATTCTTTCATTCTTTGTCATTTGACTATTGTAATAGAATTTGAGATTGATATATTGTGAGCTCACATATGTTATTTTCCTATTTGCTAACTCTTCACATGTTGTATTGCTTTTCCTCTATGCAATTTCCTGCTTTCCTAAATTAGTTTCATTTCAACAATTAAGATTAGATGCCATTTTCATACCTTGGTATATTAAAGCAGGTGCTTCAGGCTCACTTAACCCTGGATTGACAGTAAATTAAATAGTTGGGAAATTACTACATTGGAATTAAACGACAATATTTCCAATGTCATTGCCTCGTTGTTTTATAACACAAATTATTTTTGTTTATATATATGTTTTTGTTTTGTTTTATTATAAAACGTTCAATAAAACATAACAAAGAGTGTAATAATTGTTTTGTTTCATTTTAGCTATAAAACAAAAGCATCAAAACAAACAAAAAAAATTAAAAAATTGAAAAAAAAAAAAATTAAAAAAATAAAATATATATATATATATATATATATATAAACAAAAACAAAACAAAGCAAAACAAAATTGCAATGGACACTTTAAAATGACTTCACTAACAAATATATGTTTTCACGCTTAACGCTTCTTTGTTTTTCTTAATCACTTTGGGCGTATTAAACACTAACTAACAAGCGCTACGTATAACCGTGACATTTTCTACTTTGAATTCATTTGTCGGATTTGTACTTAATCTTGCATTTCACATCTTACGTCGTTCTCACAAGTTTGATTGCAGGAACAAGACGCCAGAACTACTCAAGTGATTTTCAAGAATCACAAAATTCTTCAAAGAAACCATGTGATAGACAACTTGAAGGATTTGTTACTAAACGTAGTTGTTACACATCATGACCTTTGTTGTTACACAACGACAACTTGCTATCACATGGAAACTTTTTACGCATCCTCATATTTGTTGTTACACGACACACATTCCCAAAAACAACATTTTGCGTTATGACTTCTTGCCTCTCATTACTCATTCAAAGCATATTGGTCATCCATGTCTGAAGCCCATTTTCCATTGCCTTGTCCTTCACAACTTCATGCATGCCTACCTTTCAGAGTTGCATACATTCCTTTTATCTTTTTTAGCGTCTACTGTGGCTTCTTTTTCCTCCCCGCTTGCCTTATGAATAAAACCATTCAGCTCCTTTCCACATTACATCAGCTTTGTTTTCCTTTGTCCCTCGCTAATCCACACTACTGACCGTGAGTTCTTATAGCTGTCCTGGGCCTTCAAATCTTTTTAGTACAAACTGGCCGGGACTGATGTGGGATTCCTTAAGGTCACCTTTCAACAAATCTTGGCCCATCGACTAACACCTTATCTCGATATAGACTAGAGTCCATTTTGAGTAATTGGAGGCTTGCATGTCAGCTTGGCAAGTTCTCTCACTGCCAATCATGGGAATACATCAATGTCCCTTGATCGCCGGATCTTGCAAGTGGCTCCTCGACATCGCTCATTCATTCAAGACTCTCCGTGATGTAATACTCGTACCTTGCACCTTCATCGGGACATCATTTGGTGAGTTGTCTCACATTGGTTAACGACATTCATCATTATTCTGTCCAATGACTTCTTTCATGCTCGACATCGACACATTCATTCACATGATTAGAATTGTACCAACAGGTTAAGAAGTGGGTGCAGACTATACACTTTTCATGAATATATCAGCAGTTACAACAGCATGAATTCAACCATACGAGAGTACCACAATTCCACTTTCATATTTTCTCTTTCCATGGTGCATTCAACAACAATATAGCTTCCTCCACTTCACATTCTACGATCCAGCAGTTACAACAAATAATAAATTTCACATACTACTTTCCATATGATCTTACAGTAGTGACATTTTCCATGCTCCAGCAGTCGCATCGACTATATTCCTATTGCATAGTTCATCACCATTTTGGTAAGTGGAGGTATGTTATTTTCTAAAACTTTAATCATGTAATTCCTCAAAATGCCAGCAATGAATAATTTGGAAAAAAATCCCTCACCATATTTCCTTTCCTTTTCAATTCTATGACTTATGCCACATTGCATGAGGACATGCAACAAGTTAAGTTGGGGGTAGGAGACCTTATTCACTATCATCACTCCATTTTTCCACTATCATTCCATTTTTCATCTCATTTACCGTTTACCAACATTTCTTTTCCAATGATCCTCTATTGCACTTTTACCATAGGTAATCGACATACAAAACAAAAGAAAGGGCTTCCTATACTCAGTGATGTTTTCACATTGATAGCATACATTTTCCAGGAAAAATATGGGCAAATTATTATCATAACAAAGAAGAGAACAAGTAACTAAATGAATGTTGTTAACACAAGAACTAACATTCTTTATAGTATTCATGGTTGTCACACAAGAACCAACCAGAAGAAAATGTCAATTGTTACTGGAAACTAAATATGGGAAAACTATTATCATAAATACCAAGAGAATAAGTAACAAAATGAATGTTGTTAACACAAGAACCAACATTCTTTATATTCATGGTTGTCACACAAGAAACAACCATAAGAAAATGCCATTTGTTACTCATGTAAATCCCATCCTGAAAACATTCATTATCATCACTTAAAGCCAACATTCAGATGCCAACATTTCTCAAGAAGATCCATGCATGGTTACATGAGGACATGAAACAAGTTGATTAGTATGTTGGAGCTCATAAATGTCCTATTCTCATCCACCTTCCCATCATCATCATTCTCTACATTTCATCGCCCCATTAACCTTCATGATATCATTTCCATAAATATAATTTGCTCTAATTTTATTGTTCTCCACTTTATTCATTTTAGTATTTAAAAGGAATTTGTGATTAAAATGTTAGAAAAATCAACATGTTTTCATATATATCTCAACATGTGTGAGCTTTGTAATGCAAAATATATGAAGGATTAATAATTCAAAGGACTTCAAATACTTCTCTCCACCATTTCCATATTTGGGGAGATAATTCAATCCCATTCCAAGGAGAAGACCATGGAGATTTTGGTTAGAATATCTTATCTTCCAAGACATATGTGGGAGAGATATGTGTGAGGATTTAAAAGGGACTATATTTTGCAATAATGGGAAATAGGTTGAAAGAATATGAATCTACAAATTATGAGATGGTTATCTCTTCATGTATATAAGAGAGTTGTCTCTCTTCATTTCATTAGCTTGAGTTTTTTGGAGATACCTGGTAATTAGGAGAAGGGGATTCTAGCTTTGTTATTCTTTCCATGTTTTGTCATTTGACTATTGTAATAGAATTTGAGATTGATATATTGTAAAGGAGCTCTCAAGATATGTTATTTGTCTAACTCTTCTCACATGTTGTATTGCTTCTTCCCTTTATGCACTTCCTTTCCTAGATTAGTTTCATTTTCGAAAGAATTTAGATTAGACTACTTCTACTTCAAATTCCTCAAAGATAGGTGTGCTTCCGTAGTTTCCACGAACTTGATTGACAAATTAAATGGTTGGGCAAATACTACAACATAATTAAATGACAATACTTCCGCCTAACATACACTTAATTATTATAACTCCCTAATTTAACACTTGTTCACCACAATTGTTCAAGCCCCTTTGCTTTTGATGGTATTTTTGGGTGTTATAAGTCAATCTCGTGACATTTTTGAATCCACGTATAATGAATGGTAATCACATTATTTTTGTTTTCTTTTTTCCCTAAATGTACAAGTAAAACACACAACTTGGATGAATTATGGAGGCTAGAGTTTTGTAACCGTATCTCTTATCTCAGGAACTCCCCGCGACTATGTTCTGCCTCACTTACACTCATCGGAGCAATTTTGTGAACTACAAAGTATGTGTTACAGATGACATCAACATATTTATCATGGCATAGATGAATAAATAATCAAGGATATTTGTTTGGTAAACATATCGAGCAATACTGTATGAATCTTTACCTTTGGCCTTGTCGCTATGTTGATGTTTGTGATGATTGACTACTCATGCCCATGTCACTAGTCCAACTTTTTTATGCAAGTGTAGATGAACATAAGAATGACTAAATAAGCATATGCATTGTATATTGCCCATAATTGTTATGAATGTCACATACAGGCTCAGAGGAGATGTAATACAAAATAGTGTGTTAAGGGATACTCAGGAGACATGAGGACTGGAGTGTCAAATTGTATGCCTCTAATTTTTGACTGCAAAATGTGTAACACCTAATAGGGCAAGATGGGGGAGTATGTCGACTGACCAGATATCACTAACCCCGGCCAGAGGGCTGAATTTTGAAGCTCATGAGCTGTGGAACCCCGATCGAAAAAAGTGGCATGGAATGAGGAAGTCGCCTTCCAGTCGGATACATACATGAGTATAAAATGTGAACTCGTGAGTTCCAACCTGCACCCAGACATTTTCGAAATGACTAAGCAAAGCAACTAGAAAGAAAAAAGTAGAGGGAAAGAAAGGGGAATTATGCTAAGTATAGAAGAGGGAAAAAAAAGGATAATAGAGAGTGGGAAAATAGAAATGGTAGAGGGAAATGTTTGAGGCGGAGTCTCAATAAAGGGCCCATGTCGCTAAATCATCATTTTCTAGTCCAATATTATATGCACCTACTTGTTTTGTGTGTTTGATTTACTATCACAGCTTGGTATACCTTTTCAAGATTGTACTTCAACTTCCTCAGCTGTGGCATATAAGAATTCATCCTCTTGTCCAATTAATCTAGTTTTTTTTAATGTAGCAATGTAGAGAATACAATGGACACGTAAGGTAAGTTAGTATGTAGAAAGACATGTAAAAATAAATACGCCTATTTATTTCAATGTAGCCACAAAGAGAATACAATTCACATAAAGATAAGTTACTATATAGGAAGATACATAGTATCTACATACAATAAATTAGGTGCAAAGTAGTAGAACAAATACACATACAACAAATGAAATACTAAACAATGGAATATGAAATGAGAGTAGAAACACACACCTTTGTATCTCCTCTTCTACATTTACAGCAAAGAGTCCATTGTCTTCCAATTATTCTGCTTCTTTGTTTAAATGTAGCAATGCAAAAAATATGATGGACATGAAGGTAAGTTGGTATGCAGGGAGACATGTAAAAAAAAATACGTCGATGTGGCTTCAATGTAGCAGCACAACGAATACAATTGACATGAAGATAAGTTATTATGTAGGAAGATACGCAGATTCACATACAATAAATTAGGTGCAAAGCAAGAGAACACATATACGCATTAATAAATGAAATACAAAACAATGGAAGAAATATGAAATAAGAGTAGAAGCATGCACATTTCTATCTCGTCTTCTACATTTGCAGAAAGAGTCCTTCGTCTTCTCCAGCTATTCTCATGAACTCTAATGAAAATGCACAAAATACAATGAACATGAATGGAAGTTGGTATGCGTAAGGGAGAACAAGTAATATGTACATAGTAAATGAGAATCAAAGGAATAGAATAAAGAGAGTTAGAAACATGAACCTTTTTTTTTTTTTTTTTTTTGTGGTTTGTGATATATTTTGGGCAGGGAATTTTTTTATATATTACAAGCCACAAAATGTTAAGAAATTTCATGGCCATAGTTGAATGATTTGTTTTTTTGCGACAAAGTATCCATATATGTTTTGAGAAATGGAAATATAATTGTAATATCTTCGATGTATATTTCATAATTCAAGTACAAGACAAATTGTATCATGGTCAGACCAATTTGTGTATAAGATAAAGAGGGTGTATTGTGATATAAGCACATTTCACCATATATATTAAATAAGTGCATTTTGCACAAGTTTCATCTTAACCAAAAGAAAGTTTTTACATTGTAATCGGCATGTAGTTGTTCAATCATTTGTTATGCCACTATTTTGTAGCATGTCAACACTAATGTATCCTAGAATGATAATGGCTCTGGCCCGTAGATGAAACTGGTGTGATGTGATTTGAGAACACATTCATTATTAATGTTGCACTAGTTTACGCTAGAAATTGAATATTGGTAATTTGTAACCACTTAGACACTACCTTTAAGGCACCATTCAACAAATTTTCTTCTACAAGAACATTTTGCAGGTGCCAAGTAATGTAGGTACAGTCAGAAATAGGAGAAAAAAAATTTGGAGGAAAATTTAAGAGCAAGATGGAAAGATATGCCAATTTTATGCAATTTTGTCATGTTTCTAGTCACTCGCTGGTACCATACCTAGCTCTTCTACACCTATATCCAGTTTTCTTCTACAAGAAAATCCCGCAAAGGCAACAAGCTTGACATTGTATTTTTCTTGTGAAACACACGGGTTCGATTCCCGTACGAGATAGTGTGCATGGGATGTGCATTAGATTTCGACTTCGCCAATAATTTACAAAGTGACTGTGATTTGTAATGCTAGAAAAATGACAGTTGGAGTTGTGCACACGACATTAGCATGGACATGGTGTAGAGTCTTGGGAAAAAATCTGAGGAAAATTGAAGAGCAGGAGAAAAGATATGCCAACCTCTATGAAAAGTCTGCAGGACAAGAACGATGAATAAATATTTAAACATTCTTAATTGCAAAATGCAAAAATATGAATAGTAAAATAATGAACAAGAATGGAAGTATGTTATTGAAACTTACTCATCAATGATAAATGACAAAACGGCTGTGTCCACTTAAGGGTAAGTGTGACTTGAACACTACGAAGTGAAAAAACAGCTCCAACTACGTGTGCATGACCCCAACCTTGCAAAGCCAAAGCAACAAAAAGCAAGCAACAAGCAACAAACTAATGAGCAAGCACTAACAAGCCCAACTGCAGATCCAGGACCTCAAACTCGCAAACTGGAACCAAACAACTAGCAAGAACCGATGAACCAACAAACCAAAGAACAAGCAACAACTACTGAACCAATGAACAACATATGTATCTTTAATGATGACCAAATTACATCCCAAGCACAAAAGAAATCATAAACATATGACGACCATGCCACTAAAAATAAACAAACATTCTTAATTGAAAAATGAAAACAACAAACAATAAACAACAAAGAACTAATACAAATGAAATTATGGTATTGAAACTTACTCATAAACCATGAACGACAAAAGCGCAAGTCCACTTGCGGGTGCATGACTTGAACTCCCCGCAGTAAAAATGTTTCCAATCATGTAGGACCCCAACCCTACAAAGTTGAAGCAAACAAAGCAAGCAACAAACAACAAACAGTCCAACCGGCAGTGTGTCCTCAACCTGCAAAGTTGAACCAAACAACAACAAGCAACAACCGATGAACCAACAAACCAACGAAAGCAAGAAGCAACCACCAAACTAGTAAACAACATACGTATCTCACGATGACTGGGTTGCATTCCAAGCATGTAAGAAGTATGAAACATACCGCATGGCTATGCAACTGGCGGTTGACAACTGGCAGGGTGAATCAGCTTGTTACCATGTTGTCCATTATGCTCTATTTAAAACTCATATTATAGACCCTTTCAATGATAATCACGTGAATGCAGTAAAGTAAGCATTGTAATATTCAACATCATTCATACATATGAGATATACAGAGATGTATATTTTTTGAGGAAACCCACAAGCGGTAAAAACCTTTTTCTTTATATGATAAGTAATCTTACATTCTTACATTATCATACATATGAGTCTAACTCATCATGGAGTAAACCGCTTTTGCAAGCAGCAACTTGCCGAGAGCACCAACTCTGCTTTCTCTAGCACCCACTCCCTGGTTTCTTTAGCACCGACTCCCTGGTTTCTCCACCACCAACTAGAAGGAAGCACTAACTCCTATGTTCAAGCACCCACTGAACCTCTCAGGGACTGTTCTCCCTAGCACCTCCCTCAACACCCTAGATTATGAAATGTTTAAAATAATCGAAACTTATTACAGGGATATAGTGTTCAATAACAACTTATTAGTCTCATCATTGTTCTGCAATATTTTGTTGCTCTGTCTTCCTCACTTTCTTCCTACACACATGCATTGTGCTTTCCGTTCTTCTGCCTCGCTTTTTTCCGCATGCATGTCCATTCAATGCACCTTTTCTCTTCTATCCATTTCGACAGTCGCGTGCTGCACTCTAACTCCTTCTACACACATGAATCACTCCCCACAACAACAACACTTATCTCTTCTTTGTTCCACATTCTTATAGTCTCTGTGCTCCTTGTGCATGTGATATTTGCCATGCCTCTGCATGCTCACTCCACTCCAATCTCCTCCACATCGAAGAGTTTTCTCCACTTCACTCTTCCACAACTATCCAATCTCTTGTGCACCATTTTCTTTCTCTGTTCTGCATATTCTGCTCATTGTGAGTCCTATGCCTGATCATCATGGTAACTCTTCAGCTTCTTTGGCAGTTTCACCTACGCATCCATCGTCACTGGTTGTTATTATGAGATTCCTTAGTTTCTCTGGCAGTTGAGACTCTACGTCTTCTCTGGCATAGTCGAGCTTATACTTTCTATTTCAGTTACAAACTTCAACGCTCATCCATCTGTCAATCGACTGTATCAATAATCCTCAATCCACTGGAAGATTCCTTGAGACTCTTCATCTTCTTTGGCGATCACACTCAGTCCTCTTCGAGTCCTCTAGCAGAGATCATCATTTGTTTTAGTTGTTACACTGAGAAGCGCAAAAGTAGCCATGTGATCTTGTTCAACTTCACCTACACTGTTGGATTGAATTCATAGAATCTTGCGTTTACTTCGCCATTTCGCACTTCGGCATTTCGGGATCCCCGTGGTAAAGATTTCATTACACTTCATGTCTTGATCCCCGAAACTTTGAAATGGAGTCGGATCAATGGTCCACACTCTAAGTGATTCGACAGTCCTGATCTCTTCGTGATTTCACATATCGCGATTTCGGGGTTCGCGACTTCGGGACTCCTATGGTAGGATTTCTTGACATCTCCATCTCCCGATTTCTGAAACTCCAAAAGGGAGTCGGATCAACGGTCCACATAACCCCTTGAGATGGACGGTTGACGGGATTTCGGCTTTTCGCATTTCGCGATTTCGGGACTCCTATGGTAGGGGTTCTTGACATCTCCATCTCCTAATTTTTGAAACTCCGAAGTGATGTAAACCTACTGACGTCACATGTGGATTGACACGTGTCAAATAACTGCCATGTGTCACTCTGATTCATGACTTACATGTGCCTGGAATGTTGAATCAACTTGACACTTGTCATTGCCTGGTTGTGCCACGTGTTCTTAGCTGGCGTGGTTTGTTGACGTGTCTATTTCGAGATTTCACATTTCGGCACTTCGGGACTCCTAATGTTGAGAGTCTCTGACTTCTCCATCTCCCGATTTCCAAAACTCCGAAATGGAGTTTACTTCGGGGTTTCGCATTTCGTGAATTCAACATTCTTGTTGTTAAGTGTTCTTTGGAAATTCAAAGTCCCGGTATCCAAAACTCTGAAATGGAGTTTACTTCAGGGTTTCACATTTCGCGAATTCGACAGGTTAGGGAACCCCATTCCTTTGACTTCCCAGTCAGCGAAACGACGATCTATGTCCACATGTACTACCCGTAAATGGACGGTCCTCCTTCTTTCGGGATTTTGTACGCCCGCTTCTCCTTGCACTTTAAAGAACGTGCA
>SNQJ01S0167820.1:0-20846 GCA_010110895.2 Picea sitchensis
CCCAGTTAGAAAGTCGATTGGAGATGGAGAGGAGAAGACTATCCCAGGAGATGGATTTGGCGGGTGCGCTGGTGAGGGGGACACCAAGGTAGTTGGATGGAAGGGAGCTCCTGGGAATGCCCAGGATTCTGGAAATGTGCAGTTGGACTGCCAAAGGGGTATTGAAAAAGAAGAGCTTGGACTTTTCAAGATTTAAGGTCATCTCTTATACGTATTGTGCAATTCTTTTTATCACTGGGTGTTTACACAGAGCATTGGGCATTTTACATTTGTATTCGGCATTATTCTTATTGCTGGGCGTCACCCACAGCGTGGGATTTCATTTTTGGGGGTTTTCGTTTTTATTTTTACATCCTGGGCGAATATAGAAGACAGTGGATTTTGTTTTGCCAGCCTCTACCTTTGTGTTTTATGCCTTGGCCGTGGGTACCGTAGAGTGGATTTCCAGTGCGCTTTGGATTAAAGGTTGATAGCCGGTTTATTTCCCTACATTTTGAATGGCACGAACTCATCTCCGAATCGAGAAAATGAATTCGGATGTCACACAGGCGAGCGGTTTAGATTCCCTTCGTTGAATACCGAAGATGGCTCCCTCCATTCGATGTAGATATAGGCGTGTTCCTTCATTCCAGATTTCATTATATATTATTCAATTTCTGCAAAACCCAGAACATAAGGTATTTGCGTTTCATCCAGAATTTATTATGTATTATTTACATTTCTCCAAAACTCAGAACGGAAGGTATTTGTGTTTCATCCAGAATTTATTATGTATTATTTACATTTCTGCAAAACCCAGAATGGAAGGTATTTGCGTCTCATTCCAGATTTTATTGTGTATCATTTAAATCTCTGCATAACCCAGAACAGAAAGTATTCGCGTTTCATCCCATATTTTATTAGATATTATTTAATTTCTGCAAACCCAGAACAAAAGGTATTGCGTTTCATTCCTAAGAGAAACCACCACATCAATGGTGGAGGAATTGATTGATTAATCATTGCGTTGCTGAGGGTTGTAATTGAATCTCTCGTATACCGTAGTAACGCCCGAGTTTTTATTGTTTATTAAGGAATTGGTACAACCACAGATAAACAAATTTCGGAAAATGTTTGTAGAAATCTCTCAATGAGAAGGTATATTTCAACTCATACTCTTCAATAATTTGCAACAGCTGTGAGAATGGTAATTACGGAATGTGTATGGTAACTAAGCATTGAGGGCAAGCACAATGTTTGAGACCGTGTGTGTGCTACATACCTTTTAAATTTTTACATAGATTGTCCACGAATTTTAATCCTCTGTTACTAAGCTGGTGGTATTTTTTTTAATTACAGAAAAAAAAAACGTGTTGTGCCATTGTGTGGGCATGCCAATTAATGGCAAATTGATCTGTTTCTGGTACGCTATGCCTGGTATGTTCATAGACTTTTCTCTACCTTGTACAAATAGATCCAATCCAATTTGGATGATGCCATGTCAAATAGTGACTGGATCTTTCAACCCTTGCGTTTTGCATATGAAACCTGTGTGTTATTTATGTAGGGAATTTATGCGTTTATGAATGAGATCTCTACATTTATTATTTTCCTTTAATTTCACCATTCCACAACGTATGGGCATGATGAAGCCCAAGTAGAAGTATGGAGTGTTTTCTTGCATAGTCGTGACAATTCTTAGCCTAGAAACCTTGCAGCCAGCTTGTAATCAAGGATTCACCATGCTGTGTAACAATGATAACCTCATGGGCAGTATGGCCTCGTATGTACATAGTTGGATTGCTTAATAAGAAGAGTGCAAATCTAGTGCATGCTTGGGAATGGTAATGGCGGTGGAAATCTTCGTGGGTGTTGACAACACCTTGATTGGGCAATCAAATTCATTAACCATCTCTTATCATGACTGAGCTTGTTGATGTCAATTGTGGAATTGGGTTGGGTGTCTACTGCTGCAATTTGATGTTTGTTGGAAATTGGTGAAAAATGGGATATGGCAGTCCATAATGTTGACTTTATGTTCATAGATAAACCCATTGTAGAAGGCAAAACCAGTTTATTTCATGCACTTTTTGCTTACATCCTTATCTCCATCTTATGACTTTTGTGCAAGACAAGAGATTGTCTTTTATGTGAAAAATGTATACCAAAAGGGGTATAATTGCTTCTGTGTTTTCTACTTGGCATGGTGGTGTTTTTCTCATGAAAATTCTGCATTTTCCCCTTGGATTGAAGCCATTTGATTCATGGATATTACTGTGTTTTATCCCCAAGCATTTTTGTGTGTTGTATGAGGGATCTCTGCATTTTCTTTTGGTCAAGAAAATAATGCCCGACATGGGAAAGGATGGACGTCTGGGTTTGAGGAATGCCAGACACTTTCCTTCAACCTTAAATTTTTTCCCTTAACTATCATTAAAACACAAACAAGGTCTTTGCCATTTAAGCGTTTGTAACAATGTCTCAATGTAGTCATTTCACATTTTGTTTATGGATTTAATTAAACCCCTATTTCTTGACCTCTTTTTCTTGAAGCAGAGCTGCTAGGTAACCTGTAGGGTGTTAATTATTACCAGCCATGGAAAATTTCCTTTCCCACCTTAGTCTTTTATATAACGCATTTGGGCTTGTAGTATAACTATGTTTTGGCACGGTATAATGTGGCCTTCTTATTCTTTTCATTGGGTGAATGTTAGTTATGTTATGGACCTCTATGATTATCTCCTTCCCTCATAAGAGTGAACATAAATCATATTCTTGCTTGTTTGAAAATTGGCGGGTTGTCTTGCAACGTCAAGACGGTACCGACAATTAAAACTTAGCGAGTGATATTGCTACCCATGATGTTCTTTTCAGGAAAATACGGTACAATGATAACTTTATTTAAATAAAAAGGTGGAACAGATTTCCCTTGTTTGGCATCTCCGTTGAATACATCCCTCCCCGATTGAACCATTTAAGTTCAAGAGTTGTTGTGATGAGTCTAGTGATCATAGGAATTTTCTTGCATGGTTTAACCTTGCCTTTTATGCTACCGTATGAGATAAGTTGAAAATTTAAGTATCGAAACCTTTGCCTGCTTGAGCAACCATACCTTCTGTGCAACTTAAGTTCTTCAATATCTTGCTGCTGAGTGTCTTGGACTACATGTTTATGCTCTTGTTCGTGTTATGAGCTTTTAGATAATGGAAATTGCAAGAGTTGTATGAGCCCTTGTTGGCCTTGCTGAAAATGCATTAGAGAGCTACTTCTATGATTGAATTCCTATTGTCTTGTTGCATAAAGACTTGTGAGCATGATGCCAAGAAGAAAAGAAAAAAATGAGAAATATTCTTGTTCCATAACCCTTGTCATTGGTTGTTGTGTAAAGAACTTGATGCAAACCTAAAGATTGTAATGCTTACAATGATGGATTACTTGAAGCGGTTGCTTAAGTAAGTTTGGTTACATGCTAGAATGCATACGAAGCTAATTAGTGAAAGATAGAGTGGTGTTATGGTGAATTCATGGTAATCTCTTTATGACGGATGACCCATAAATTTTAAGGTCTGTGAATCTAAGTGAAACCGGTGTTATATTTCAGCCAACGGGGATTGCAGTTAACTAAGTGTACTTTATTTAGGGTTGGATATCCTCGTCATTTAATATAAATTTAAGGGGTGGTCTGAGTTTTTCTGGTCTTTTCATGGTTGGCCAACGTCTGGATCCTTCGTACCTGCACCTACCAAGAGGACGCTTGTTCATAATTAGCATTGTACAAGGTCGTAATCATCCTTTGTCGGTCAGTCTTGTGGTTGCGGAGTGGCTGACATGATCACGAGACCATTACACGCGCACACACCTTAACAAAAAAAAAATGTTACGCCCGTTAACAGAGTTGTTGTTATAACGAGGAGGGTCGTTCTGAGAGCCCTGGTCTTTTGTAAACACTTTTGCACTCTTTTCCTTCTCAGTTGCAGCCAATATTATGTACCGGCCTTATTGTTCTAGATACATTGGCTTTGGAAAAGAACCATTCCACAAGGTTATTATATTGAGTTGTTTCAATTTTTATCCAAAAAAATGAGCTAATTTAATATAGTCATCTTAGTAGAAATTTGGTCCTGCAGTGATGTATGCCAAGCTCTGGAAATTGCTATTAAGATTCCAAGTTCAACTATGGAAATGACTAATGGCAATTATGTTTATGAGACACAAAAGTAGTTATAGTTATGATATAGTTTTAACTATACAATTATATACTTCAGAATCAAAAAAACTTCAAGCTTCTAGGTACTATCACAATTTTGAAGACATCAATGGTGATGAAAGATAGAAGAAATTTTAATTGGGTGGGTTTATTGGAAATGCACCAACAATGTAGTGATGCGGCAGTGATTATTTCTCTTTATGAGGGGACAACTTTAATGAAGGCATGTTTTACACATAGAAGAAGAATTGCATGTGTTGTACAAATAGAGTCACAAAGGATATCCATGTTGAATAATCACAAATCCTTTCAAGTTAAGCAAATCAAGGATCAATAGTTGTTGGAAGAATTCAGGTGCACTTTTTTTTGTTATTTCTTTTGTAATTCTTGGGATTATATGTTCTTTAGAATTCTTATATACACAAGTTGTTCACTACTATGAATATTGATGGAGATTATGGAACAGGGAATGATGACGTTGTGCAACAAATGAATAATCATTATAGTGTGCACAATGCTGAAAAAACTTGGAGATGGAAATGAAAGAGAAGAAGATACCATAACAGGTATATAATTTCTTTGGTTGTTTCTCTTGTTATTTTTGAAAATTTATCTAATTGTCACTTTTAACAACATTTTTGGATGTCTATTATAGGAAATGTAAGAACAAACAACATTAATAATAGAAAACAAGGGAGCATGAAATGATGGACATGGAAAACTCATTGACCGATCACAATATTATATCATGTACTTAACTTGTTTTGTTGTTTCTCTTGTTTTTATAGTTTTTCATTATCTGATTCATATCATTTCATATGTTGGAATACAATGATAAATGGAATGTGCAACAAAACTAGCATGATTCATTGTTTGTTTAGTCATTAAAACAATTTTATTCATTTTCGCAATTTATAGCATTTGTTATGTTTATTATAGTGACAAACGAAGATAACAAAGACATTGATCAAGTGAATATGAGAGCAAAGAGCTATAATATTCAATTTGATGAAAGTACTATACATGTTTTTGTTGTATGTTTTGTTCTTTGGTGAATTTTATTTGTTGTCACTATTCATAACATATTAATTGGATATTATAGGAAACAAATAGAAGAAAAAGGCAAAGTGAAGATGCAAAAATATAATCATGAAGACATTATCATAGGTACTTATAACTTATCTTTTTATTTTTCTTGTTATTTTAAAATTTTAATCTTTTGTAGCAATCATAACTTTTCAAATGCTATATTACAAATACAAATACAAAACAATATATATATATATATATATATATATATATATATATATATATATATATATATATTTATATATATATATATATAAAGTTACGTATTAATGTTTATATTTTTTTTTTTTAATTTAAAGTATTGAATTGTTATACTATATAATTGATCAAAAAAAGTATTATTGGTATTTTATTGAAAGTTTAACATTTTTTGTCTTTAGGTTGCAAGGAGACAATACAAGAGAATAATGTCTCATCTATAAATTTACCAAGAAATACTCAAGGTGAGTGTATTTTCTCATCATTTTCCTTAAAAGATTTCTTGGCTAGCATAGGAATAAGATGCCTTGACTAGATTATTTTTATTGTTTTGCAGCCAAAATAAGCTGAAAAGAAATTAGTTATTTTTGAATTAAAGGATGTTTTCTATCAAAGCATCAATGATGATTCAACAAAAAGGAACATATTGAGAAAAAGGGAAGGGTTGAGGATGAAACAATAGAGAAAAGATTATTTTAGTTTCATCCACATGCAATACATTTTTTAATATGTGTTTCCAGAATGAATCTCTTGACATTGCAATTTGGATGACAACTTCAAAAGAAATTGCAACAAAGTTATAGAAAGAATTTGGTTTCAAAAACATCACGAGATCGACTTGTGTTTACGTGGAATGCTTCAAATTGCAAATCACGAAAGAGGCATAAGGACATTGACAATCAAATAACAACTATACACACTAAATCATTGAGAAGAGTGTGGGATACACATACTCAATATGATTAATCTAACACTATTATAGTGGATTGTTAACTTGAGACAGTGAAAGAAAATCCCAAAGAAAATGTGCTTCTTGCCACTCCATTCATTGGAAATGATGAAAAGGAAAAATGGTTGATAAACAATCTATGGAGATGTGAATAAATTCAACAAGACAACAGATGTGAGAGCTACTTTGAAGGATTTTGAATGACATTTTATAGTATCTTTCATGTATAAACATGAATAACATGATTATAATATAAATTCTTGATCATATATATGACATCACGAGTTATTATATTTTTTAGTATTTTTCAATTTAAGTTTACCTCTATTTCATCATACTAATATAATGATTGGTGGTTTGGTTTGTCATTAATAGAAATTAAATTATTATTATTTTGTCATTAATAAAGGTTAATGATTTTAATGGTTGTTTAATGTGTTCCTATAAAGAGTGTGTATTCCAATATATATGACATTATGAGTTATTACTATATTTTGTAGTATTTTCAATTTAAGTTGACCTATTTTTCATCTTACTAATATAAGGATTGGTAGTTTGGTTTGTCATTAATAGAAAGAAATTAATATATTGTTATTTTGTCATTAATATAGGTTAGTGGTTTGAATGGTTGTTTAAAGTGTTTCTATAAAAATTTATTATTCCATATAACTTTAGAAGATGTATTAGATTGTATATGGTAATTATTAAATAACAGATTGTTTGTTTTAATTGTACCTTGTTTACATTGTACCATTGTTATTTTATTTTTTTAATTATGGTTTAAATTGATCATTATAATTCTTAAAAGTTAGTGATTTTAACATATAACTAACTAGTTTGTTCAAAATTTATAGTATATTAGGTTGTATATGGAAATTAATATATAATTGGTTTGCTTGCTTGAAATGGGCCATTGTAATTATATTTTTCAATTACGATTTAACTGATCATTATAACTCTTAAAATCGGTGATTTGAATTAACATATCATTAGTTTGTTTTTTTTGAACACTGTAATTATCATTTTTAATTTCCATCAAACTCCTCACAATGTTCCCTTTAGATACAGAAGGAAAAGTTGATAATAGATAACAATATGATTTTTTTAAAAGCATTTCAAAAAAAATCATGTTATGATGTCCTTAATTAATGGCATGTTGAAGTGGAGATATAATGTGTCATATATGTGGTTGCAGTACAGATGCAAATGGGAATTAATATCAGTCAAAATATGTTGATCTCTTTGAGATGGAAGGAATATTTTTCTCGTCATACACCAGAGATGAACCAAATTGTCATATTCAATGAAAACCAGATTGGGAGTTTGGTGTCAGGTCCTATTTTTTAAGGCCTTTTCAGTGAGAACTATTAAAATACTGCTTAAAAACTATAATGTTGCAATATATGGACATTAAATGTTACTATCATGTACATTCAACAAGTACTTGAAAATCAAATATTGATATAGGGGACTTTAAAGAGTTCACATGGGATGAGTCCCAGCCAGTTTACAAACAAAATTCATGAGAGTCACATTACAATTTTATGAGAAAGGTTAAGTGATGTGTGGTCCTAATATGGAGATAAATATGATGCATCAAATGTACTGCTAATAGATACAACAAAGCCTACTTCTCAATTCATCAGATATCAGTCAAACCACATCTTGATAAAATCATATATAGGACAAGAGCAAGTTATGTGGCTTATGCAGGTTTTATTCACCTTTCTTAAGACACTTCATCGTATAAAAAAAAAACATGACTACATTCGAATGTTCAATATAACATCAACTTCATTGCAGTAGATGAAGATATTTTTCTTTAAAGATTTGTTCACAAGTACATTTCAATTTTTCAATTGGTGAATCAATTTGTACAATTATATATATATATATATATATATATATATATATATATATATATATATATATATATATATATATATATATATATTAATATATATTAATTGACAATGATATTAATATACATTTTTATTATTGTTTATAGTTTATTTTACATGGATATTGTTGCACCATACAATTTTTTTTTATACTTGATAATTTTTTCAAGTTGTATTTGATTAAATGAAATATTTGTAATTGAAATCATATCGTATGATTCAATGAGGGACAAATCACATTATTGACTTTTATTTGCCCATGTATTGGCCTCATGTATAAATATGAAATTTAGAACAAAATAGAAACATGTGAAATGAAGATGCCTTTTGTCCCTAAAAAGTTAGAATTATATACTTGATAATTAAATGAATTGAGCACATGGTGAAATCATACCATATGAGCCAATGAGGGACAAATCCCTCTATTGACTTTTATTTACTTACATTATTTAATACTTCTATATAAATTTGAAATTTAAATTCTAAAATAAAGTTCAATGTAAATAAAGATGCATTTTGTACCAAAAAATTTAGAATAGTATACTTTAATGCTGCGTGGACTATTAGGTTAATGGAAGATGGGTCATTGGTAAATACATTAGAACTTTTTGAGCTAAAATATGTTTAATTTCCCAATCCATAACTTATTGTAAATTTGTATAATTAAATCAACTAAAATTTGTAATTACAATCACATCATATTAGAAACCAAGATGGCACAAAGTCACTTGATGACTTTTAATTTTCTATAATAAATGGGTCAGAGGTGAATACATTTGAACTTTTAAAGCTATAAGATATTTGATTTCTCAATCCATAACTTATTGTAAAATTGTATACTTAAATCAACTAAAATTTGCAATTACAAATTTTAGTTGCAATCATATCATATTAGAAACCAACAAGGCTCAAAGTGCATTAATGACTTTTAATTCCCTTTGTATGCAATATAAGTGTATAAATCTGATATGTGATTTTGAAATAAAACTCCATTGTAAATGAAGTTGTATTTCTTTAAAAATATAGTTAATTGATAATGAGTGCCAAATGGACTATCCAATCTCATTGGAGATGTGCCATAGATGAATTATGTCTAATTGAACTTTTTGGGTTGTAAGGTGTTTGATTTCATTTCCCATAACTTTTCGAAAATTTGTATTTTTAAATAAGAATTGAAATCATGTCGTATAAACAAGGAATATAGATATTTTATTAGCTTTTTTTATATTTATATTCATTAATATGTGTATAAATGCAAAATATAGTTTTGAAAAATCAATATAAACAACAATGCATTTCTTCTAAAAGAAACATCTTGGAATTTCATGATAATGATTGTTAAGTGGACTATTTAGGCTAATGGGATGGGTTATAGATCAAATACCTTGCAAGTTTGAATGACTTCAAACTTGCAAGGGATTTGATTTCTCAATTCATAACTTATAGTAAATATGTATTCTTAAATCAATTATTTGTAATGCAATCATCTCATATAAAGTCAATAATACAAGTCATTTATTGACTTTTGTTTGCCAATAATATGCATTAATAGTAGTATATTACAAATGCAACATTGTAGTTTTTGAATTAAAACTCCATGTAAAAAAATTCTTTTGTTAATAAAATTGTTTACAAAAGTGACATTGTATTTTTTTGGGAAATAAAAACTCCATGTAAAAAAAAATGCTTTTGTTAATAAAACATTTACAAATGTGACATTGTAATTTTTTAAAATAGAGATCGTAAAAATGCTTTTGTTAATAAAACATAGAATGATTAACTAGTATTAACTGGACTATTTAGCATCATTAGAGATATGTCATATATATGGTTGTCTTTGAAATTTTTGTACCAATATGACATTTGATTTCATCATCCATATCAACATTTTGTAAAATTTCAGTTATTAAATAAATTGTTTGTGATTGAAATCATCTCATATAAGCCAATGAAGACATGAATCTAGTTATTTAGAGTTTATATAGTTTAGATGCATTAATACCAGGGTGTATGCATGCAATGTATTTTTGAAATAAAATTTCATTTAAATAAATATTTTTTTTTAATTATAAAACAAATTAGAATAAATTGATAGTGAGTTCTTAATGGGTCATAGATGGATAACTTTGAATATTGTTGCTTAATCTTGAAAATTAATATCTTAATTGATATTTTTTGTAGTTACATTAAAACATTTAAACATCAATAATCAAACATTACAATTTGAGACATATACCAAGTTCAAACTAAATCCTTGAAAAGAAATAAGTTTCAACGTATTTTTTGAAATAAATTTCCATATGAAATAAAGATATTTTTTATTATAAAACAGATTGATTATATTGATAATGAGTTCTTAATGGGTCATAGACGAATGACTTTGAATATTATTTACTTAATCTTCAAATTTAATATCTTAATTGATATTTTCTATAATTATATTAAAACATCAATAATAAAACATGACACGATTTGAGACATATACCAAGTTCAGCTAAAATCCTTGAAAAATAAGTTTCATCATCTATCTCTTCACTATTTAAAATTCTTATCATTTTCTCCTAGACTTGGTGAAGTAATGATTCAATTCCTAGTTCTCTTTACTTGGATGACATTATTACATTTGGTCAATGGTTTTTCAAACTCGACCATGTTGATAGGGAGATATTGATAATCAAATTTCCTTATGCACAACTCTTAGAAGACCCTTGCCTCCAATGCTTACTTTCCTAGATCAACTAGTTCTAATAGCTCACTCATTTACTTCAGTCCATGAAAATTTCCATCACAATGGACCAAAACGAATCCCCATTTAAGCACTTCCACATGCAGCTCTGGTACTTGTTGAAACCGCGCGTATTATTTGAGGACACTTGCTGCAAGTGATCTAGTTCCTTTTGATGTTGGACCTTTTATGTTTGATTATGATGTGATTGTTGAATGACATGATTGTTACTTTGATGTAGATGGGTGCTATTGACTCCGTTTTATCGAGTGTGCAGGGTTATGGACCTAGAGGATGCCGAGGCATCACTGGAACCCAACGGACTGGACTGGAGTGAGAATTATGTATTTTACTAGTTGATATGTTATTATGATGTTTCATTTCCCAGTTTGATGATTTGAGGTTGACATTTTCGTGTATGATTATTTATGATGCAAGCTGACGATAGCTTGCCGACCCACGGCTCACATATAGATGAGGCCACACGATGCAGGAGAGAGGAGTTGAGGGGTGAACAACAGCCCTGCCACACGCTGCTAGAACTCCAGGTAGCTCGAGACTTCCAGAGTTAGCATTTACCTAGTTCAGAAGGACCCACATTTGATGCTGAGGCCATTTCGATAGTCACTCGATGATTCTAAAGGGAGCACACAATGAGCGGGGCATTATTCTGCCCACAACCATAGTCTCCTACAAATTCACTGGCCAGTGTTGACTCGAGGGTGCCATAGAGTCTACCAATCAGTTCGGTTAAGAGTGGCACCCTTAGGGCACATGGTGCATCCTGAGGGCGTATCTTTCGAAACTCAGTTAAGTTGAGTATGGCACCCTTGGAGCACATGGTGCATCCTGAAGGAACGTCGCGCAAAAAGAGAAACTCAGTTGGAAGTGGCACCCTTGGAGCACATGGGCGTTGCATCTGGAGAACCGCGTCGCACCAAAAGAAATACAAGTTGGTGAGTGGCACCTTGGAGCACATGGTGCGTCCTGAAGGAAGCACTTCGCCCAAAAGAAATTCCAGAGGTGGGTGGCTTAGAACACGTCGTGAATCCTGAAGGGAACGTCACATTATTGTGGAGGAGAGGTCAGCCTAAGTAACCCTAAGACATCAACAACTAAATAAAACCTTCATTGAATTCCCTTAATGATAAATTAGCCCATCTCAGAATCTAAACCTAAATACTAAGACCTTCTAAGAGAAAAGGGGGATTTAGTTTGGCCTTAACAAGTGATAATTCAAAAAAAGAAAACAAAAACTCAAACCATTTATCCTCTCATTATCCTTGTCTGCTTAATTAAACTATCCTCCTAAGCCTTGATCTTTATTAACCTATCTCCCTTTTTCTTGTCCAGTACCCATTACTAAATCACCATCCCTCCCCATAATTCCTCTTTATCCATTTTATGTAATACATTTTTCCCCTATACATACTTGCCATCATATAATCTCTCACCCATCACCTTTATACATAAATATATATATTAATGTTGAAGATTTAAATGATGGAAAATGATGAACTGCAATGATGAATGCATGCTTATAATTAGAAAATGAATATATACCATATATGTGTTACATTACAAAACCAAATTGTAAACAAATGAGACAAGCATGTGAAAAAAAGAAATTAATAATGAGCGCATACCCTTTGAGTTTTTGAAAAAGAGAAATAAAATGAAATAATATAAATGGAAATAAATTAAAGAAAATAAGAAAATCAAAGGGAAAGGAAACCTAAGAGAAAGAAGATTTAGGGTTGAGATTGGATAAAAGAAAGGAGAGGGGAAAGAGGGGACTTTTCTCAGATTGGCATGGTTATGCTGCCAGACTAGAGCTTGGACTGATTGTATGCGCAGGGAGTTGAAGTTCTCGTGAGACTTGAGTGGTAGCTCAGCCTTGGAGAATAATTTGAAATGGTGCACCTCTCTCTAATTTGTGGCCCCTTCGCGGCTCGAGGGGCTGAGGGGGAAAAAGAGTACCCCTAATAGCGTTTGGCTGGGAGTACCGGTGAGTCCTCTACAGTCAGCAAACTTGAGGAGCTGGGCAGCGAACACAAGGAAAACATTGTTACAATTTTGCGGGTATGTAAATATCTGGTTTTTCTATCTTGCTATGCATATTTATAAACAGTTAATGGATTTTATTACAGGCTTGTGGTTTTGATGGATATAGTGTGAATCGTGTATGTGAACTGTAGTTTAACGGATATTGGTGTGACCATGAAACCCTTACGGCTTCTACCCACCTTGTAAATAAAGTATTTACCTTAATTTTCTTTTATGAAATTCTTATTGGTTCTTGTTTGTAATGGGCGTTTTGGGGCGGTAGGGTTTACTCCTTTATTGTTGGGCATGTATACAGTGTATTGGGAATTTTATAATTTTATTGGGAATTCCTTTAATTGTTGGGCATGTATACAGTGTATTGGGAATTTTATAATTTTATTGGGAATTCCTTTAATTGTTGGGTTCCTTCTATTACCACAGAGTGATATTACAACCACGGGGGATTTTTTGCTGCCATGAATAAACTTTATTTCTAGCGTCCAATTAAAAGTGGGTTTCATTTTGTGGGTTCTCCGTTTTCTTTTTACCTTCTGGGCGAATATAGAAGACAGTGGGCTTCATTTTACCAGCCTCTATCCTTGTGTTTACGCCTTGGCCGTGGGTACCGTAGAGTGGAATTCCAGTATGCTTTGGATTAAAGATAGACAACTGGTTATTTCTACGCGTTTACGGATGGCACAAATTCATTCTGATATATGCTTTGGATTAAATATAGATAGCCTGTTATTTTCCCTGCGTTTCTGGATGGCACGAATTCATCTCTGATATGCTTTGGATTAAGGATAGACAGCTTGTTATTTCCCTGTGTTTCTGGATGGCACAAATTCATCTCTGATATGCTTTGGATTAAAGATAGACAACTTGTTATTTCCACATTCCTGGTCTTACCAATTCATACTCTCGAGTAAGGAACCTCTGGATTTTTATTTTCTTTTTCTTTTCACATTACCATCGTTTAAAGATTGGTAGAAGACTGAGTGTTTTCTTGGGGATTCCAGTATGCCTTGGATTAGAGATAGACAACATTGTTCAATTATAGAGTGTTATTGTTTATTAAGGCATTGGTACAACAATAGATAAATGATTTTCAGAAAGTGTTTGTAGAAATCTCTCAATGAGTAGTTATATCTTTACTCATACTCTTCAATAAATTGAAATAGTTGTGAGAATGGTAATTACAGACTGTTGGTAACTAAGAATTGAGGGCAAGAAAACTGCTTGAGACCGTGTGTATTTCAAATTTGTCATTAAATAGATTGTCAATGGATTGAAATCTTCTGTTACTATGTTGTTTTGCATTTCTATTTATGAAAATGTGTTGTATGTGCCATTAATGTGGGCATGCCAATGATGGAAAAATGGATGCCTCTGGTAAACTAGCCTGTATATTCAAGTCTTTCTATAGCTTGTTTAATAGATCCAATCCAAATTGGATGGTGTCATGACAAATAGTAACTGGATCTTCCAACTTATTTTGCGTTTTGCATATGAAACATGTTTGTCATATATAGGGAAATTTTGTGTTTTATGAATGTGATATCTACATTTATTATCTTTAATTTCACCATTAAAGGTATGGGCATGGTGAAGCCCAAGTAGAAGTATGGACTGTTTTCTGGTATAGTCGTGACAATTCTTGGCCTAGGAATCTTGCAGCCAGCTTGCAATCAAGGATTCACATTGTTGTGTAAACAATGAGAACCTTATGGGAAGTTATGGCCTCATATGTACACAGTTTGATTTCTTAATAAGAAGAGTGCAGAGCTAGTGCATGCTTGGGAATGGAAATTGTAGTAATGGTTGCGGAAATCTCCGTGTGTGTTGACAAGCACATTTAATTTGGCAATCAAATTCATTAACCATCTCTATATTATGACTGAGATGGTTGATTTCAATTGTTGGCAATGGGTTTCGTGTCCCTGCTGCTGCATTCAAACATTTGGAAATTGGTGTGAGAAAAAGTGGGATATGACATTCCATAATTCTGACTTTAAGTTCATGATAAACCCATTTATAGAAACCAGAACAAGTTTATTTCATGCCCTTTTGGCTTACATCTTTATCTCCATTTTATGGAATTTTTGGACAGACAATAGATTGTCTTTTATGTGAAAAATGTATGCCAAAATGTGTATAAGTTGCTTCTGTGTTTTTTTCTTGGCATGGTGATGTTTTTTCTCATGAAAATTATGCAAACTTTTTCCCTTGCATCGAAGCCATTTGATTCATGGATATTTCTGTGTTTTATTCCCAAGCATTTTCGTGTGTTGTATAAGGGATCTTGTATTTTATTTTGGTCAAGAAAATAATACCCGACACTGGAAAGGATGGACGTCTGGGTTTTAGGGAATGCTAGACACATTCCTTAAACCTTTAATTTTCCCTTAACTATCATTAACCCTAAAACAGGTCTTTGCCATTAAAGCCATTTTGTAGCAATGTCTCATATGTGAGTCATTTTACATTTGTTTATAGTTTAAATTAAACTACAAGCTATTGACCTCTTTTGCTTGATGCAGAGCTGCTTGGTAACCTGTAGGGTGTTAATTGTTACCAGCCTTGGGTATTTTCATTTCCCACTTTAGTCCTTTATATAATTCTTTTGGGCTTGTAGTATAACTAGGTTTTGGCATGGTATATTGTTTCCTTCTTATTCTTTTCATTGGGCTAATTTCAGCTATGTTATGGACCTCTATGATTGTCTCCTTCCCTCATAAGAGTGAGCATAGTTCATATTCTTGCTTGTTTGAAATGGTGGGTTGTCTTGCAACGTCAAGATGGTATTGACAAATAAAACTTAGTGAGTGATATTGCTACCATGAGTTCACTTCAAGAAATTACGGTTCGATGATAACCTGCTTAAATAAAAAGGGGGGAAACAAGTTTCACTTGTTGGCATCTCCGTTTAGTACATCCTTCCCTGATTTAACCTTATAAGTTCAAGAATTTTTTTGATGAGTCAAGTGATCATAGGAACTTTCTTGCATGGTTTAACTTTGCCTTTATGCTACAGCATGAGATATAAGTTTGAAATAATTGTATCCAACTTTTGCTTGCATGAGCAACCATACCGTCTGTACAACTTAAGCTCTTCAATATCTTGCTACTAATTGTCTTGGACTACATGTTTATTCTCTTGATTAGCAGTATGAGCATTTAAAATAAATGGAATTTACCCAAAGAGTTGGCCTTAGAGCTCTGTGCAGCATTTCTAAAAAGT
This sequence comes from Picea sitchensis, assembly GCA_010110895.2. Taxonomy (NCBI): domain Eukaryota; kingdom Viridiplantae; phylum Streptophyta; class Pinopsida; order Pinales; family Pinaceae; genus Picea; species Picea sitchensis. The sequence continues at coordinate 16,117 of SNQJ01S0167820.1, forward strand.
AAATTCATAATAAAATGCAATGAAGGCTGCTTCTATAGTATGTGTCCTATTATCATAAGTGCATAAAGAATGGTGATCATGTTACCAGGAGAAAGAAGATTACAATGAGGAGGATTCGCATTCCACATAAACCTTGTCAATGGATTTGAACTTGATGCAAACTAAAAGATTTTAATGCCCACAAATGATGGATCACTTGACTGGTTGTAGTAGTTGGATTACATGCAAGGAGTCATGACTAAATAGTGAAAGATGAGATTGGTGTTAGGGGTGAATTCATGATGTCATTATGACAGATATTATAAAAATTAAGATCAAATGAATCAAAATTGAAATCGATAATTTATATTTCAGCAGCGGGGATTAGTTAACCTAATTGGCATGCTGTTTGGGTTTGATTATAAGTCGTTTAATAAATTTAAAAGGGAGCTTTTGGTCCGAGATTTTTCAGTGAGTCTTATTCATGGTTGACCAACGTCTGGGTCCTTCTTACATGCACCTTCCGGGAGGACGCTTGTTCATACAATTTATGTTGCTTACAGACCATTAATCATCTTATTATCCAGGTTCAAATGTATGGGTTCCATGGTGAAGACATGAAGTCCCATGAGACCGTATTCCATTACACAACACATATAAAAAAAATTGCACCATTAACGAGGGATTTGTGGTTATAAGAGGAGGGTCATTTACAACACTTCCATGATGCTTCATGGTTGAGTGGAGATAGATCAATGGTGCTAGTTACAAACTTCTTCAAATGCCTAGATCAGCATTCTCAATATACATGAGAGTAGCTTTAGGACTTGAGTTGTTGTTTTTCTGAGACTGCACTTTCTCCCACTGAACACAACTAGGATGATCACCTCCTCCCTGATGCTTCTTAAAGGAAAAAAGCAGGAAAAGGTAGCCTTCATTAGCCCTGAGACAATGCAGGGGATTCACCCTCCCTCCATGAAATACTTACAACCTTTGTCATTTTGATCAAGAAACTCCACCCACACCTCGATTGTGAAAGAGTTCAGGTCATTAGGAACCAGAGTGGAAACCAATTTAGGGAGTTAAGGTTTGTTGTCCATAACAATATTATCTCACTTGGATGTTAAACATGCTAATATGACTTAGCTCAAATCGATTTCTTGTAAGAGTTTATTTCACACTCCCCTATGTTGTTTATGCTGTTAGCCCTTCTTTCTATGTTTGACATATTCATGGTCACTGGCTGGTTTATCTCATCTTAATTTAATATGGAGATTTACAAAAAACTCAATGTTGATGAAGTCCATGCAATAGGTACTTTCCAAATTTAACTTTGAGTGGAGATATATCAATAGTGCTAGTTACAAAACTTCTTCAAATACCTTGATCAACCTTAATATACATGAGAGAATACTTTGGGATTAGATGTGTTTTTTATGGGACTGCCTCCCCCACTGAACACTACTGAATGATCCTTGCCTCCCTCTCCGGAGTGCTTCTTAGGAAGGAAGGAAATATGACAGGAAGAATTGCCCCTACCTATTTAGACTTGTACCAAGACAATGCAAAGGATGCACCCTCCCTCCACTTAAGAAATCCTCACAACACCATCACTTGATCAACCGTCCACAGGTTCCCTCTCAGTTGTGGCAAGGGGGGATGGATTCATTACCATCATTTGATCAGCAAATCCCTGTGAGGTCCCCTAGGTTGTGGCAAGGGGTATGGAGTCGTTAGGCACCAAATTAAAACATTGGTTGGGTTTGATGTCCATAACAATAATATCTCAGTTGGATGTTAAACATACTAATATGGTTTAGCTCAAATAGATATCTTATAAGAGTTTATTTCACATTCCTATCATGCATTTATACTACTGTACCTAACAGTCCTATGTTTGACCTATTCATGGTCACTAGCTATTTTAACACATCTTAATTTAATATGGAGATTTTCAAAAAACTCAGTATTCGTGTTGATAGAGTTGTATGATAATTTTTCCACATTTAACTTTGAGTGGAGATAGATCAGTAGTGCTAGTTACAAACTTCTTCCAATACCTAGATCAACCTTAATATACATGAGATAACACTTTAGGCTTAGATGTTTTTTTTTCTGATACTTCCTCCCCCACTTAACACTATTAGAATGATCACCTCCTCCTCGTTGCTTCTTAAAGGAAATACGAATCAGGAAAATTTAACTTCTATTTAGAATTGTACCAAGACAATGAAAGGGATGCACTCTCCCTCCACTTAGGAAATCCTTACAACGTTGTCATTTGATCAACAACTCCACTCACACCCCCCTCGGTTGGCAAAGAGTATCGAGTCATTAGGCAACAAATTCAAACATTGTGTTGGGTTTTTTTGTCCATAACAATAATATCTCAATTGGATGTTAAACATACTAAGATGATTTAGCTCAAATCGTTTTCTTATAAGAGTTTATTTCACAATCCTATCGTCCATTTATACTATTGACACCTAGCGGTCCCATGTTTGACCTATTCATAGTCACTAACTGGTTTATCTCATCTCAATCTTAATTTAATATGGCAATTTACAAAAAATCAATGTTGAATGCTAAAGGTCAAGTAATAGGGCGTATTTCCAAATTCCTTGAGAATATGTTTCATACCGTCCAACCTATTTTTGATTAATATTGTCACGATAGGTATAACCATACATCTCAATATGTCAAGCTTATATTCGACATAACACAATGAATATGAATTTTGTAAAGTGAAACAAAAATTGGGGAACATCATAATCCAACATAACCCTTGGCATATTTCATAGTGTGACATAACCCTTGAAAAACGTCAAAATGTGATAAAATTCAACAACCATAATCCCTTGACGAATGTTGCAATCCAGTGCAACCCTTGATGAATATTGCAATCCAAAATAATCCTTGACATTGCAATTCAACATAACCCTTCATGAACATCACAATATCATGTAATCCAACCTATTTTTTGATTAATATTGCAATGCGACGAACGTAACCATACATCTCAATGTCTCAAACATAATTTGATGTCACGATGTGACAAACATATAATCCAAGAAAACCCTTATCAAATGTTGGAGTGCGATCAAATTCAACGTGTTGGGCTCGAGATATGATCATTTTCATGACGTTATTATACAATTTTTCCATATGTACATATGCATGTTTTCATATTTTAAAGGATTTTTTTGAAGAATTTTATGGTAAATCGCTATGATCGCAATAAGGTATGTGTAACTCATGTTTAATGATTGAATCAAGTATAATTTATCATGTTTTTATGCTTCCAAGAGTTAATTCACATTTTTCTGGTGTTAAAGGGAAAAAACACACCATTTTCTCCGGCACTTGTTCCAGCACTCGATCCGACACTCGTTCCAGCACCTAGTATAGCACAAAAACGCAAGGCGAGTTGGTGGTTATGGCATTGGTGGTCAGTGATGGAAAAATCGGGCACATGGGTTTTGTTTATCCTTGCCCCCTCCAACTACTAAGCTCCTGGAAACTTGAATTCAGTTGTCCAAAGAAGGAGATTATTGGCTTTCTTTGTTTTGTTAGTTAAGGCATCATTTATTGTAATTTTTCAAAATTAGAAGTGGTTCGACCTTCCTGAGGTCGACCACTTGGGTTGTAATCTTATAAATACTGATAGGATGCTCAGTAAATTGTTAACCAAGTAGAAGAGCCAGTGTATTAGAGATAAATTTGTTTTTTCTCCATTTTGATATTTTACATTGTCGAAATTGTGCCAAAACTGTGTTTTCAAGCTTTAGTGGTGGATTCGCCTTGTTAAGCTCATGGTATGATTTTAGAGAGTGAAAATGACTTGCTGGGGGGCCACCAACAGTCTAGTAACTCTCAGTGTGTTGTTTATGTATTTCATCATTTAAATTGTTATTTTATTTTCTGTACATGCATGTTTTATTGTGTTAATTAACTTGATGTAACTTAATTGTTTTATTGCTCTTTTGCAGGTTAGTGTGATGGATTATGTTAGCATGAATTAGTTTCATAGATTAGGAATGGATCTGCAGATCCCTAGACTAACCCACTATGCAAGTTAGAAGTTAGATTATGCTTTCTTTCATAATTTTATAAATAAGCTTAAAACATAATTTTTAATTACAATAAAATAGAATCTTATATGGGTTTTCTTTGACATGGATTTTGATGGATGGATAGATTTCATTTCAATTTTTAGTTATAGTTGTTGCTTACTTTAGTTTTAGAGAGATTTCATTTGCTTAGTTGTTGGTTGATGTAATTGTCAATTTAATTTTTAATATCATAGTTTAAATTTCTGTTTTTAATTCATTTCCTTATTATAGTTTGGATAACTAAAGTAGACATAGCGTAGTTTCCCTTTACACAATTTATTTTCATAGATTAAAGTGCAATTAAATTTATTAGTTAAATAATGATGATCTCGTTATGTTGTTGATGTTTTGCACATGAATATGCAGGGTATTTAACGTTATTTCTGTTATGACTACGTTTTCATTGGATTGTTTAATCCATACCTTTCATTTTGCCATTGAGATTAGTGTCAAGTTTATACAATTGGAATTGTCCTTTGTTGTCAAGTGTCATTTGGATATCATCTGTCACCACCGAAGGCATTCACACAACCACCAGCATTATATTTGAGTGTCATAAGATTAAAGCTAGTTTCTTGCTTTTGTAGATTAGAAGAGATAGTTTATTGTTTTCCTAGATTAAGGTAAAACATTTAGTTG
>SNQJ01S0167821.1:3227-24073 GCA_010110895.2 Picea sitchensis
TATGCTGGAAACAAAGCAAACTAGCAAACTGAAACACACTTTGGTTGTCTTTCACAGAGAGGCTATCTAATCCATTATGGCACATGCAAGTATGAGATGGAGTTCTTTTGACAGATCAACTCTGCTATCTGACCCAAAAAACTAACTATGCAATCACACTTCTAAAAGGGAAATCACACATCAATCATCAAGACATAGCATGGGTAGTTCAATAGTCAATATACTGAGTACGATGTGGTTCACAATGTGTTGTTGTGAACTTCACTAGTTCTCCTTCAAATATGTCTGACTACTGCTGCCAACATTCATGTCCATGAAACAAAATCAAATTCATAAAAACAAAAATAGAGCATATGCAAAACAGAGAGAGTAAAGATCTCTAAGCAATCATATAATCAAAATCCTAGTCTAAACTATATTGCTATCATCTGAAAGAATTAAAGCTTCAACTTATCTAACATTTACACTATTGAAATCAAATGCTAATACTAATCTACGAAGATGCTGACCTTTGTTGGGCGGTGGTCCCTTTCCGCTTCAACAGGTCAGTGACGGGAGTCTACAGTAATCTTCCTTTCAATCCACACATTACTCTTACTCAAACTTCAAAACATAGAATCAAACTATGCTAACAACTCAACTCACATTCAATCATAGACGATCAAGACATGGAGATAAATGATGCCCTTCTATTAATATTCACCCAGAATATGTTCTACAACATGTAATGCTGCTTCACATGCTGTGTTATGCTAACTCTCCACTACCTCCACCATCCTTGCCATGACTATTTAAACAGTCTTAGTCGTGAAACACAAGGAGGTGAAATCTTTTGCAAATCAGTCAATTGTCAAACTTAATTATTCGGTTACATATTTTAAGCTTCATCCTCATGAAACGAAGTGCATGAGGATGAGGCAATAACAAACTATCCTAACATAGCCTTGCTAAAACATTTATGATTCAATAAACATCCAACAATTGTCTTGGGCATGATCTGGAGCTAAAATTGGTACATCCGGCTTCCTGTATTGGTATCATATCGTGACAGGTAGATGGTAACGAATCCGAACAATGCACAAATGGTTGGTACCGGATCACGACAGTCTACGACCGTTGGTACTGGATCGCGACAGGTGAGATTCGGTACCAGATCTGAATAGAAGGTGCACTTGGTACCGGATTTGGACAATGGCAATCTGGTGCATAAGTACCAGATAGCTGAGCTAGTATAGGAAGGATGGACTTATCTAGAGTTCAAAGGTTATACATGGCAAACTGAAGCATTAGTACATGAAACATTTAATCTCCTATCTCAATAAACCACAAAAATGCATGAATTAATTATACTTTACCTTATGACCTTATCAATGGCTAATGGTAGTGTTCTTTGTCATTTATCCAAGCTTAGGTAAGCCAAAAAGGTATAGATGAGGAGTATAATAGGGTAGTGGGGATGTCAATTTAGAGGCTCAACACACTTCATACAAAGAAGGGAGGAAAATTCAAAAGAAATTTCAGGCAAACATTTAAAGGTGAAAAGTCCTCATCAAATCCAGGTTATCAAGGAAGAGATGTTTTAGAAATTCAGTGCTTCATATGTGACAGTTATGAACACTATGCAAGAAATTGTTCAAACAGGAAGAAGGGAAGACAATATGCTTCCACCGCTGACATTGATCTAGACCCACCTCAAAATAATGAAGAAAATATAGAGAATAAGTACTTCCTCTAAAAACTAAAGCATGACTACAAACCAGGGACACCAATTGATATCAAATTTTATAGTTGATTGCAATTTTGAATAAATCCCTAGTATGGGAGCCTTCAAAGACTTGGACCATTATCCCTGGTACGGGAGTCCAAACCATATTTGATTGATTATTATACGATACAATCAGATAAATTGTCCTTGAAGAAGAGATAGTCTTTCAAAGACCTAGATAATCTCAGATGGAGATTGACAGTAAGACGATACCTTCTCCCCTTTTGACAGTTGAGAGGGAGACATACATTAATCCAGTTGTTCTCATTGATATGTTCAGAGATATTGCAGTAGTTCATAAAATTCCTACCTAGACTCACTCTGCAATAGGTAGAGAAACATACAAACCTCTCAAGGCACATCTCGAGAAAGAAAAAGATATTTTTAAGCTATTCTTCAGTCATGAGCCTCCTTGTCTTAGATAAGCAACAGGAAAATAGGTATGGCAAGATGCCATAACAGACGAATACCAGTATATCTTAAAAAATGATGTATAAGATATTATTCAGGGACCATAAGGGAATTGTGTGGTAACTTCCAAGTGTAACTATAAGATCAAGCATGCAACTGATGGAAGTGTCGAGAAATACAGAACGAGATCTATAGCCAAAGGTTTATCACAAACAGAGGGAGTTTTCTATGATGAGACACTTGATCCAGTAAATCCGATACACTTCCATTCGTACTACCATCCATGAGTTGGAAACTATATCAGACAAATAGATTCTTTATGAGTTTGGATTACAGCAAGAATGTTTCTAATCCAAACCTATATTATTACAGTGTTGGTGACAAGAGCCTAATTTTGATGACCTATTCAGAAATCCTTGTTGTTGGATACAAGTAATCCTTGACTTCTAAATTCGAGATGAAAAATTTAAGTATGATGCACTACTTCTTGGGACAAGAAGTATGACAGAGAACCAATGAGATTTTCATGAGACAAGGAAAATATATAGTGAAAATATTAAAGAAGTTCAGTATGACAGAATACAAAATATACCATGATGGATTTAAAGAAAATGATTGATGATGATTCAGACGAGACTGATCCACATTTGATTGGATCATTTATGTATCTAGTTAACACCTGACTTGATTCATGCCTTGTAGTGAATGTGCTTAGTCATTTCATGAGTCAATCGAGGCAGACTCACTAGACAACAACAAAACATGTATTGAGATATATACGAGGCACAGTTGGATATGGCCTATGATATGTCTCCGGTGTGAACTTGAGTTTGCAGGATATACCGATTCAGATTGAGCAGAAAGTACAGTGGACCAAAAGAACACATCCGGTTGTTGTTCTACCGTGAATTTTTCCATGGTTTCCTGATGCAGCAGGAAACAAAACTCTGTGGCCTTGAGCACCACAAAGGTAGAGTATATAGCATCGAGTGTGCGAAGAAATATGGGTTCACAAGCCTCTAAAAGATTTACTTGACCATGATATGGATTTATGATGATAACCAAGAGCCATGTGTAAAGATCCTTGAGAACCCAGTGTTTCCGAATGGATTGAAACACGCTGAGATGAAATATCCTTATATCAGAGATATGATGCAAAGGAAAATCGTACACATGCAGTACCTTCCTACACATGAGAAGATTGCAGACATCTTCACCAAACTAACTTGGTGAAGAATGCCTTACTAATTGAGAGGGAGTATTGATGACTCCAACCAAGACAACATTCAGAGCACATCTGTGTGATACTTGGTATGATGAAGAATGCCTCCCTAGCTGAGAGGGAGTGTTGATGATTGCAACTATGTGAGATGTTCTCCATCTTACAAACCTGTGAGATGTGAATCATTGTAGCTATGTGAGTCTTTCTCCAACTTACGAACCTAAGAGAAAGCCTCTAATAAGGGTACGTGGTTCCTACCTGAGACCGAGCTAGAACGTAGAGATGACCTCCTCCATTCAAAGAGTTGAGAATAACTTCAGATGATTATCCAGTGGGAAAAGCGATCTGTTGAGTTAGACATGTCTGTGGTTGAGCACAAGGTGAACATGTGAAATCCCAAAGTGTTGGGTGCATCGTCATGTGAACAGAAATGAAGATGATGTATTAGCCTCCTTTGAGTAGGAGAGTTGACGAGAAACTCCAGATGATTCTCCTATGTGAGGTAGTGGGAAAGAAGATCTGTAGAGTGGACGTGCATGTGGACGAGCACAGGTGAATGTGTGAAGATTTGGTTCTTCTGTGTAATGCAGTGAGCCAGATATATGGACATCCCTAGTGGATGAGCATTAGTGGGTGTATCAGATACTTTTCTATATTGTACAAGAGTCAGACCTGCCTGTAACCCTAATTGTAATGTAAAGGGTACAGGTCGGCCCCACCTTAATGTGACTGTTAATTAATGTAAAAGATAATTAATCTCGTTAATATTAATTATATTATAAGCTAGTGAGGTTGGGCCTATTGTTCAAATAGATACTTTTGTTGATAGATTAAGGTTAGTATAAGTAAAGGTAAATTCCCCATTGAGGAATCATATCCTTCACACAATTTTGGAAATTTTAGCAAGTACATTCTCTTGGGAAAAGTGTGCACCTCTCTTGGGTGCTAGTATTCTAGGGTTTGAGCACCCTCTTGTGTGGTAGGGTTTATTTTTGTGGTGAATCTCTTTCTTTTGAGGAATATAGCAAAGGAGTTGACTGGGTTATCTTCCCTTGTTGAGAAGGGTTTCCAAAGATACTTCTTGTGTTCTTGTGCATGGTGCTTCTTCTTGTGATATTGGTTGCTACAACATTTATGGTTATGGTTAAATGCTAAAATGGAATGAAATTCATGGTTAACCTTGACTATTGAAAAACAAAACACTAATGGCCTTTAGGGTCTGTGAGAAGCACAAATCAAGGTGACATGCGACAGGTAGGATAGGGGTCCACGTCACCCTAGGTGATGGTGGCGTACCACATCAATCTGGGACTGGAAGCCTCCGAGGGTTCCTAGCTTCACCTACTTTCCAAACCTCTCGGAGCTCTGAAGTTCTCGCCAGTTGTCTCCCAATACCCCTTAGATCCCACGGTCGAGTTGTGCCCATGTAGATCCATGAATATACGACTCACATTAATTCATAACTTCGGCGTTCGGGGATTTCTACCCGCTCCACACTCCTTTCCTCCCAGAGTAGGACTTCGTCGAAGTGTTGTACATAAGTCCTTATTCTTGGTTGATCGTATGGTTAATAGGGTTCCCGAAGGGTCCTTAGATCAACGATCTGCATTATTTTGCAACTCCGTCATTAAGAATTTTTGGCGTTAAGCCACCTCTATTCTCCTGAAGTGAGACTTCGTCGAAGTACTTAGAAATACCTCTTCACTAAGTTTGATATGATGACTGAGACTTATTCCCAATGGATTCCCATATCCATGACCCTAATCAATTCACAACTCCCGCATTCAGGGAATTTGGGGTCATGACATCGTTGTTTCCCTGAAGTGGTCAATGTCGAAGTTGACTTCGACGTAGATCCAATGGCCAAGGAAACTCTCGAATACCCTTGGATCTGTGACTCGTGTTACTTCACGATTGGTGAGTGAGTCATGGTTTAACGATGGGACATGTCTATTCTTCCATGGTTAGGGAAACCGCTATACTTTGGTCAACCTCGTGGTTGACAGTGTCGACAAGTTGTCTTTTGTCGATTTTCAAATGGTAAGGTCGCAACACCCTGAAGCTTTGAATTCCCAGAGTTCTGAAGCCAGAAATACATGGCTCCTTTTGGGCCTAGCATAGGGTTCCCAGACCTTGGTCACACGGGTCTTCCAAAAATTCTCCTGGGATACACATTGATCTCTTAGCCATGAATTGGTGAAGGACCCGGGCATGAGCCCTTGGTCATACAGGTGAGAGGTCTGAGGGAGGTGCCCTACTTCCACCGAATTCAAACTTAGTCTTCACGCGAAGGSAATTCAAGAGGTCGACAATAATGAAATAATTTGGCTAAACCCATCTCAACTCTTGCACTACAAAGYCCATCTTGGGGAAAATTCCCCTTAAGAAATATCCAGCCAGTGTAGAAACCATATCCTATACTTAGACTTACTTACAAACTCATGTCCCATAGCTCTCTAGTTGTTAAAATGAGGCAAACATAAGACCATGTAAATATAACAGTTTACAGAATAAAATGAACATTTCTAATAATTGTTTAAACACTGCAAAACTCAACCATAAACACAGAGATTCAACCATCACTTCCATTTCATTACACAGGGTATGAAGATACTTATCAGAAACTGGAAACTGTGAATTGACTGCTAAAAGGGGTGCCTATTTACACCCAACCATAGGCACAACCACTCCTGACAAATTTACCGCTGGCCACCCCCGAGCTAGACCATGAGGCTCTAAGAGAGACTCTTTCTCCTTACTCAACGACGGTCAGGGAGGAAGGTTACTCTCCTCCTCCCACAAGATCTTGGCAATCGTTTTTCTCTATACCAAGCAAGGAGGTTTTCACGAGTACTTCCATAGTCACTCGTCAGCCTCATTTATCATATTGTAGAGAAAACCTGGCCCATGGATTCTTGCACCTAGAACGAGCTTGCTTCTGAGTTTTCCTTTCAACTCTAGAGTTGAAAAGCGCTCTCTTCTCTTATGGAGATCATTTTCTCCACTCTGCTTCCTTGTATATCCGCCTCTGTCCCCTTAATTACTTCCTTTCTTTCCTTCCTAAGCAGGGTTGTGTGGGTCTGAATCCCCAACTCGTGGTGAGGTATAGAAGCCTTATATATGGGTACCCTGCCCCATCTCCTCATTAACTCTTGATGAGGGCCTTCCAACTACCAGCCTGATTGGTAATTCATTTTTGGGTCAGAGGACTGTTGAGCAATTACATCTAGTAAGGTACTGGTTTGGTGAGGGTCATCTCAACTATTCTTGGTTTCCCTCACCATCTCTCTCATATCATCCATGGTCTATCTTGGAAAGCCCCACCCCTTTCAGGAGTTATTCAACACTTATCCATTTTCTATTAATAACATAAAATACATACATGGACCCTTTTATACAAAGGTTCATAAAATCAAACATTCACACATATCTAGTCTGCCATAATCTCTTAGCTAGTTATAGTTATATTTACAAACTGGGGGAAACTGGGGTATTATAAGGAAGAAGACACACAAACAATCACTTGTAGGTATAGAATATTGAAGCAATTGCAAAGAATGGAATTTTCATCGTCAACATTTCTTACACCATAAAATTACTTTGATTGGAAGCCAAAGATTCTTGTTCTTCTCAGAAACAAAGGCTTATATCAAACAAATATGGAAACATAAACAGAGCCCACTTATGTCGATGAGAAATCTCATTTTCTCAACATACATGATATGGATTTCAAACTTTTATTTGCTTGTCTATTTCTCCTAAAATACAATTCCATGTTGAATCACTCTCAACTCTAAACGAAGTATGGACCAAATTGGAGGTCCTATTTAGGATAAAGGAAGAGTCTGAAGAATGAATGTCGAAGAATGCCAAGAAAAAACCCACAGAAAAGTCACCAAAAGAACAAGTTGTTCGGATTCCTCCTGAAACAGATTTAAAAGATGGTGCATCCTACCACTCATATTAGATTTTATATTTGATTTTCAAATCAGATTCGAAATATCATGAGCATGCATGTGAAGATCCAGATCCAAGACCCAAATGGCACAATCCATCCTACCAACAGTCGGTGATCTTACGGATGCCCCTGTTTATCCTAGAAGGGAGAGATCCCAATTTGAGGAGGCTCCACATGCTCTCACAACCACAAAACCAATAATGCCTATGCATTGCTTCATGGTTCTAACATCCAACCCTCGGGCTTATGTAGAGGTTGAAGAGAATCTATATTGGAAAACTGCCATGAATGAAGGGGACTTTGATATTCTTCCTTCTAATTGGAGCAAGTGGATAGATACATAGATATCACTAGTGAATTTACTTCATCATATCCATACATACATCTAAATCTTCAACAAAAAAATCACCGAGAAAAAATTGACACATTTGCGAGGTCTCCTTGGAATGAAGAACTCAACTACAAAGAAGCAGTCCTAGTCAACATTGTATTTTGAGGGGAGTGTTTGTTCCAATGTTGTTTTCCATCTTTCCTCTATTTCAATGCTATATGTTTCTTAGATGCATTGTAAAATGGTTACTTAACATGGCTTCTTTCTAGGACCCATTCATTGTGTACTCCCTCGTCGTACTTCAGGGGGGTATTGGAGATATTACACACCCACCTAGTATTTATTTTCCTATGTTCATTAGTCTATGTTGAGGGAATCCTTGGTCTAAGATATTATCCACTATATGAGGGCACCGCATCCTCTTCAATGAATACTCAGTCGTACTTCAGTTAGACTAGTGGAGTCAAGTCTCGCATGACAACCTCGATATTATCACCAAGTGTTTCATGTTCACCTTGGAATCATCACTAGGAGGGCACACTTCACATGCATGAGGATGGGAGTGTGATACACATGTGCATGCATGGAACTCTTTCCAATCCATTTGTGGAAGCTAGTTAATTGATGACTGTTGACCAGTTAACTAGGACTAGGTGGCAATTCACTTAGGTTTTTGTCAGTGTATGTCCACATCTATCTAGAAGAATACTATGGTGCATTAGTTTGAGCATGTATATTTTATATATATACATAAATTGTAAATTATTCATACTTTGAGTGTGGATTAGCGTGGAGTACAATTTTTTAATTCTTTCTCTCCAATTCTTCTCTTCTCTCAACTTTGCAAGTTTCATGTTCATTATTTCTAGCCAGATTCTTTGTGCAGGGTTCACTACAATTTCACATCCAATGTTCTCTTAAGAAGTTTGTCTTCCTCGTATTTTTTAATTTAATTATCACGTAGAGATTGACCCTTGTCCTCAACAATTAACCTTTCCTTAACAACATGCTCGCTACAAAAATATCCTAGCATACTCGTTTTTAGGCACGAGCTCAAAGATATTTACGAAGAATGCCATATGATGATAAGATAAATAATTGACCAAACCATACTAATGTGAATCTAGATGGTGCATCAATTGTTGAAATATAGCAAAGAGGTTGAATCAACCCTAGATTGGGATTGTTATGAAATTTTAGCTCTCAAACTCTTAGAGCTTAAGGATGGGACAACCTCATTTAAATTTTGCATTTAAGCATCTAGTGGGTTTTGAAAAAAAAAATCCCCATCACATGCATGAAGAAGATTGTTATAGACTCAAAGAATTTTTTCTCAAAGAAATAATGCCAATGGTATCTCAAGCAACACCAATGGTCAAATGATGAGTGGAGGTGTTTCTCTCAAGTGACACCAATTATCGGATGATGAGTGGAGGCATTTATGGTTTCCTCAATGCATGGACATGTTTCTCAATAGATATTGAATCTCGATTACTCAATATAGATTCATGGACACCCAAGAAGAGTAGATATTTTTAGTCGTTTATCAATGCATGTAATTGGATTTGTTATATCTCTATCCATTGTTTATGTCTTTCATCTTAGTAGAAACAAATGGCTTTATCACAAACAAAYTGTTCATGGAGTTATCAACAAAAATAACTTCAATATGATACCACTTTCAGGCCAGGGATGAGTAACTATTAAAAATTGTACCAAGGATAAGTGTTTCTCACAAATTAGGTGCCTAGGTGTGATAAAGTGTCCAATGTGGTCCCTAGCACATTAGCTTTATGAGAAATAAAGTTAAAAGTGACTTTTGGAATATTTGTGAAGTGGGTGACTTAAAAGACATTAAATCACCACCATTGATCTCAATGGCCCAAGATAAAATCTCCATCATTGGATCATGAGACTCTTCACCTTGCCCTCATAAGTCTATCTAGGGAAAGAGGGCGCACCATTTTTGGCATTCTTCATGAGCATTTGAGAGTGCAAGAGAGAGAGAGAGAGAGTCGAGCAAAGAAAGAGAGGTGCATTTTTGCAGCCAATGGAATGCATTCCAAGGAAATTTATAGCACATAAAATGAGGGGAATATTACAACAATCTATGGAGTTCATACTATACATATTTTGAGCAGATTGTACAATAGTAAATTGGCACAAAAATCGAGGAGGTGGTTTGTACAAATTTATGGGTGACTTCTGGCACAAAAATTGAGGAACTCAACTTCCATAAGTTTCTAAAAAAATGAGACAACAAGAAGGCATGATTTTCAATGCAATCATACAACATTAATTGTTGTGATAACCGTGCTCTGTACAAATTTCTCAGCACAAAAATCGAGGAGTTATTTGGCACAGATTTTAAGGATGTGTGGTGCACAAAAAATGACATAAGTATGTATCTTTTATTGTTGAAGATGATTGTTGTAAAAGAAACTTTCTCTGAGCTCTGAATAATAAAATCCTCCCTTCTCTCACTGGTTTTCCCCTTGCAGGTTTTTCCAGGGTCCATTTTGACCAAAATTCTTGTGTCAATTTTATGGGTATGAGTTTTATTTTTGCATTTATGGTTGTAGTTGACTTCATGTGTTTCATGTTATGAGTTATTTTTTATATGCTAACTAATTTGCAGTAGAAAATGCAATGTGGTTTGGGCATTAAACTATGATGTATCTCATTGAGACTTGAAACTAGGTTGGGGTCTGAATTTCTACATGGTATCAAAGCTTCAAAGTGGGAAAGAGAATAAATATATCAGCAACAAAGAAAAAATAATTTGTTGAGGGAGAGAGGTACTTCACCAAGAAAAAAAAATTGGGCTTGTGTTTCAGTTGTGAGGGTCAATGGCCATTGGTTTGAGGGTTGATGAAAGATTGGATGGGGCTACTAATTTAAGCTCATGGAAGGAGAGGATTGTGTTGCTTCTACAGGAGTGTGAGTTGTGGGACATTGTGGAGAACACACAAACGAATCATGTGACGGTGCCTACAGATGCTACTCTTTTGGCCACCTACACTAAGAATAATATTAATTCTAAAAGAATCATACTTGATTCCATTAAGGACCATGTGACCAGGAAATCCAATGCTTATGAGATGTGGGATTCCTTAACCAAACTTTACCAAAGTTCCAATGAAAATTGGAAAATGGTATTGAGGAAAAATGAAGAGAATTAAAATGACCAAGACTGGAAATGTTGCCACCTATCTTACCAATATAACTCAAGTGAGGGATGAACTTGGTGTTGTTGGGGAGGTTGTTGTTGAAAGTGAATTTGTGAGGACTGCTTTGAATGGGGTGACCAAACAATGGGTTATCTTTGTTGAGGAAAATATTGCAAGGGAAAATCTACCCAAGTGGGATCGTCTTTGGGATGACTTCATGCATGAGGAAACTCAAAAAGGATATGTGCAGGGGAGTTCATCCAGTGGTAATAATGAGAATAATGTGGCACTGGCAGCTAAAGGAAAGAAGAATTCCAAGAATGGTTCCAAGGGTGGGTACAAGTAGAAGGGTGAAGGGAAGAAGGACATGAGAAAATTCAAGTGCTTTGCATGTCACAAGTTTGGACACTATGTTGGACAATGTCCTAATAAGAAGAAGAAGCAGACTACAGCTTCAATAGACGTGGAGTATTTTTCCCACAGGTTCGAGAAGAAGTATTCACTGTTGGTGTGTCTTTCCCCTAGAATAACATCTACCAGTGTTTGGTACATTGATAGCGAAGCCTCCCGCCATATGAAAGGTGATCGTGAGTATTTCACAAATCTTATAGAGATTGGGGATATTTAGGTGGTGCCTGGAAATGACTCAGTGGTTAAGGTAGTTGGTAGTGGGACAATATCCTTTAAGAGGCAGTCCCTATCTCCCATGTTGGTGAGAGATCTTCTATATGTTCCAGGCTTGAAGAAGAACTTGATATCAGTTTCCACTATTGATGATAGGGGATGTGAGGTGTTGTTCCATGATGGGAAAGTTCTCTTGTATCCTAAGGGATCCAGTATCTCTTCGGCCAAAGTGATTGGGATCCGACATGAGAAGTTGTACAAGCTCATGTTTCAGCCAGCTAGATCATTGATACATGGTACCAACAACAATGACCTTTGTGAGCTATGGCATAGGAGGATGGCCCATTTGCATCATGGGGCTCTGAAGATATTGAGAGAGATTATTACCGAGGTACTAGATTTCAGTATAGAGCACCAGGAGGTGTCCAAGGGGTGTGCTCTAGGGAAGTACACCAAGATTGTTCTTTCCAAACAATGACAACATAGTAGCAGATACTCTTGATATCATTCATTCTTATGTATGTGGTCCTATGTCTTTTGTATATTTGAGTGTATTTGAGTACTATGTCACTTTTATTGATGACATCTCCAGGAAGTCTTGGATTTTCTTCATGAAGACCAAATGATAGGTCTTCAAGCAGTTTCAAGAGTTCAAATCTCTTTTGGAGAACCAAACAAGGAAGAAAATCAAAGTGTTGAGATTAGACAATGGGGGCGAGTATACCTCCAATGAGTTGAATGACTTATGTGAACGAGAAGGCATTAAGAGATAATTGTTTGTTCCTTACAACCTGCAGCAAAATGAGGTTGCTGAGAGGAAGAACAGGGCCATTGTTGGGGCTGTGAGAGCCATGTTACATGACCAGGGGCTACCACTCTTTCTTTGGGCTGAGGCATGCAACATTGTATTTTATTTGTAGAACAGGAGTCCACACATATTTTTGGGGAACAACACTCCCGAGGAGGCTTTCTATGGGAAGAAGCCCGAGGTTGGGAACTTCAGGATCTTGGGTGACTAAGATATTCACATGTCCCTTCTGATAAAAGGACAAAGATAGAACCCACAACAAAGAAGGGTATTTTTTTTGGGTATAACGAGACCTCAAAGGATTTCTGCATATACATCCCCTCTTTGAGGAAGACAATTGTGCGACGGGATGTGAGATTTGAGGAGGATAGAGCATGTTATAACACAATTTGTAGGTTGGGAAAATACCGACCCAACCATAAATCAAGTGCTAAAACTTAAGAATCCTACACCCAATGTCACCTCGATATAGTTCATGCACTTCAAGGGTGACTAGGTCACTCTAGGGAGGCGATCCTAGTGACCCTGGGGGGATTGAGATAGAGATGGAGATGGAAGGAAGTGAATCCCCTCTAGGTCAAGTCTAAGTGGTATGAAAGGTGGGAAAATATGCCTTGTAAGTCAATTAATTGTTTCCCCACATGTATAGTACTTCTTCGGATAATTGTACCTGCCCGAGACACAAGAAAAGACACTCTGCAATGATATATGTTAGTTGGATCAACAATTTAATATTTTTGTCCCTAATTTTCAGTAGTAAATGACAATTTATATCAGCAACTAGAACATCTAAATCAACATACAAAGATCTAAACTATTTAAGTAAATCAACATCAAGATTTGCAATAAATATAGGCTAAAAGATGGCACTTAAGAAGCTAAAGAAGATGTTTGTTGTAAACATGTGTTTTCTGCATAAAATTGCAGTCTTGTGGCTGTAGAATTCAGTGACACGTAGAAGAAAAATCAACCATGGAAAATTTCCAAGAACTAGCCCAAACGATGTGCCCTAGTTAGTAGAGTAAGTGAGCAAAGTTTAGGAGTTACTTTAGGGTTAGTTTAGGAGTTATGAGAATGTTAGTAGCTAGGGTTATGCAGACCTAATGGCTGTAGGTTAAAATTTGTAACATCAATTAGAGTAGTCAGAGAGAAGGGATGCTCTAGTGGGAGAAGACTCCTCTCAATGAGGCAAATCAACTTCAAGCAAGAGAACTTTCAAAAGACCAAAAATTGTGTTTCCCAAGGCAATGATTTTATATCTCCAATGAAGAAAAGTATGACTAATTCCTTTACTATTGGATTAATGGAGTCAAATAAACAAAGAGATAGAGAATCTACCTCCTTGAGGGTGTAATCCCTTTTACTTTCCAAGGCAAGTTTCTCTAGCTAGGGTTTAGGCGAAGAGGGTGTATGCCCTTGTACTTCTCTTAGAAACCCCTTGTATAATCAATGAGATGAAGAAACAATTATTAATACTATGGTGGGGGTGTATGCTCTTATACTTCCCACCTAGCTCCTATAATAACAATACTTGACTTGAAAAAATGATAGCATAATAGTAAAATACCATACCAATATCAAGACAAATGCCAAGACAATCCACCATAAGAGCTAGAAAAACATCATCCAAGGCTAGAGCCTCACTCCTCCATCAACCATTCATCAATATAGCCATAAAAAAGTGCACAAGAGATAAAAAGAGCCAAGTGTGGCACAAATTTCATACTAAGTCCTCTCACGAGAGGGAGCATTATGATAAAAATGAGATCTTATGATATTTATTTATACAAAATATAGCTAACATAGTTTTTCCACAAATTAAGGAGTAAACCACAATATTAGGGGTCAAAAACCCTAATATTTCCCCCTTAACAAAGTAATATTAAACAATTCACTTAGATTTTTTCTTTTTTCACAAATAAAACCCTAATTTAGGAGGATGTCACCCCTTTAGGGGACATTTTTCCACTTTGAAGAAGTCGTTGGTGTTGGAGAAGCATGGGTAGGCCTCCAAAGGCCACATGTCAAGTATCTAAGCACTGCCATCATGCGGTGAAGACCATATTCTCCTCAAAACGTCCATGTGTCAAAAGAGTGGCACCTCACCACCATTCCCTAGCCCTAAAAGCATGACGTCAAGCTCAAAATAGGACGTTTTTCCCCTCCTAGGAAAATTGTTTGGTAAGTGAGGGTTGGGCTAGGTCATCCAATTCATCATCAAGGCCTTCCAAATCTGATCTCTCTCATCAGGCATACGGGCCCCTGGCATCCAACCAGTGGGCTTGTAGCCCCATGGAAGCCCAAGCTAGGATTTTTCTCCCAAAATTGTCCACCAACTAGGTCCTTCAAAGACAAATGAACACGCCCTCCAAGGATCTCAAGTCATAACATCATGATAAGTGAATCCAATCAATAAATAATCCATCTAAGAAAGTGCATCAAAGATCACTATATCAAACAATTAACTTCTCAAAGACACTATGTGACTTGTCAAGCTTGAATATGGAAGGGTTGAAGAGGTGTCCTATTGGGTACATATTTCCCTAGGTCAAGGAGAGTTTCCAAGAGATCCCTCTCTAAGTCATGTAAAGTGGATGAAGTGGTTGAGGTCAAAACTCAATGGGCATAGGGATCACGACATATAAGGGGTTGTAGTGTCTCATTCATGGGTGCCTTTGTAGAGGGTGCATGGTACCTTCATCCGCAATGCATTTTTTCCAAGCCCATCAATTGTCTCTTATCTTTATTTCTTTATTTTCTTTCAATAAAACATAATGAGGTTGAAGGTGACTACCCTGGCGTGGTGACCAGGTGGTGGAAATTTCAACCACAAACACCTAATGGAAATGAGAAGGGAATGTCACCCCCTTTCTCTCAACCATGAAAATAAGAGCCATTACCCTGGTTTGGTGACGAGATGATGGTAATGTCATACCACTAGATATTCATGGACGTGATAGGTCGGCTTGTGATGAGACCTCCTATCCTTCAACTAACCTTTTAAGTGTTCTTTATTATATGTGGGTCCCCTTTACTCAAATATAAGCGTTTGATTTCTTTGTTGGGTGATCCCTGGGAGAAGCACCTGAAAGGTTTATATAATTCTTTTATCTTTTACCCAACACCAACCCCTCTGGGACATTAGCCTCTTCTTTCCATAGAATGAGGGACAACCCCTTCTTGGGACAATACACCCTAAAATCCCAAGAGATAAGGAAATGGAGGGGAACAAATGATGGAAAGTGGTAAGTATGGTCGGGAACGGTACAATGGATCATTAAGGGAGTTCCCAGTAAAAAAACCCATCCCCAAGAAAAACCACTTGCTAGGGAACAATATCAACCACCAAGATGAAGCAAGGAAAAATGCAAAATGTCYAAGCATATATCATGAAATATAGAGAAATGAAAGATACAACATAATCAACTGGCTTAAATATTGAAATGATGTTCACCATAATACTGAATTGTACCTCATGGAGCAAGGCCCACTTCCTTCCAGAAGCCAGCTGGTGTGGTGGATKCCATCTACAAAAYTGTGACCATCTGTGGTGGTGAGTGGGTTTTCCATCTATGAAAAAGGGTATTGTTAGTCATGTAGTCTCTCGACACTCCATATYTTCAACCTGAGGGCCTCGAGAAATAATCTCCTTAGTTATCCACAAAATTGGGATAACATMTGGCTTCTACTTAGGGRCATGTTCTCACCGTAGAGTGCATGAGAACCGCAACATCTCATGTTAGACCTGTTCCTGCAAGGAAACATCAAAMTRTCAAGTGCAGGATGGCCTACTCATCCTTGTTCTCATATGATCATATTTGAAACCAACTAAGCTAGAAAAAATAAATGAAATTTAAAAAAAAAATCTAAACTAAGCATGGAATCAATATGCAAGTGGAACATAATGAAAATTAAATGCATCTAAACTAGTGTGAGAAATCAATATGCAAATGCAGGGAATCAAAATGACTTGCCTACTTACCTGGGGCCTTAGGGACCTGAAGATCACATTTTGGATGATGTCAGGTGAAGTCATACAACCAGTGCAACCATTTGATCATCTCATCAAAGTATCTCCCCTTGTGCTTAATCATATAATACGACAAAGATAAGTCAAGCAAATAATAATCATGAGTATGAACACACATACAATCGATCATGAAATAAAACTCATAAAGATGGGCGAGAGGGAGGAAATCCTGCTAGAAAGAGAAATCATCAACCCGATCATCCTTCTTGAAAGTGTAGCCACAAGAATGATCAATCCATCTCTGAAGGGGTATACTATACATAGACGACAACTTGTCTTCATCTTCAGTTATAATATCATTGCTCCCTGAAGACTGAGAAAGGACAATAGGTCCAAAGAAAACCCTATGATTTCCCAAACAAGGGGAAACTGGGTAAGGCACAACCTTAGAGAAAAACTCCTCCGTCGGACTCAAGAAACATCTCTTATTTGTCTGCAAATCCTTGCCCGAAGTCTCAACATGAAAGTACTCTTGTTTCGTAGTATGGACCTCAGATTGATTTGGGCGAGCCATGACCTGGTTTCTATCAAAATCTAAGTATGGTGGTTGAAAATAATCCAGAAAACATTGCGTCAGGTCGTCCTCGATCAGATGGAACAAATCTGTAACCATATCATCGGGTTGGCACATATATGGACGATCTGGATGTAAAAAGAAATCCTCTAAAGAAATTCTTTATGTATCCTTTACTCGATATGTGCCTTCAATGTCGTAGATAGTATCTCTGTAAAACATGAAACAACCTAGATCCCATTTGCATCTCCCAATATGTATGAAATCGTCAATGTGATTGTCAACTGTATCTGGGGGTTGATCCATGATTTCATCTACATCATAGAAGCTGATTACTTCTTCACAAGACTAGATAACTTCATCTTCTTCGAAAGGGACAGTAGAGGACAATGTCTCCTTCATACCTTCTACAAGAGAAACTTCATCAAGATCCTTTTGGCAATTTTTTTCATTTCCACAATCATGGAACAAAGCATCATCAAAGTTCTCAAAAGGATTATAACTCATCATGTTATCTTCTTGATATGCAGAAGAAGCAGAGGTTTGAATGTCCTCATCAAGTGGAAGAGTAGATACTTCATCTTCATCATGTCTCATCCAGATCTTCTTCATCGGGATATTCTTCAGGCTTTTCTTCATCTATTGTCTCATCGTCGATCGAAAAACCTTCTCTGCAAAAAGTGTGTTTGAGATCTTGGAAAGCATCTTGCAAACTTTGAGTAACTGGAAGATATTGCCTGAGAAATTCTTCAATGAGCTTTGTAGAAGAAAGGATACTCTTTAGATCACAAGAGTGTGCAATCCAATCCATTTGACTTGATTCCAGTGAAGACACAAAAATTTTCATCAACACATCTTCATTTAGCACATTTAAGTTCGATGCATACTTCATATAATTCATGACATTGATGACTACTAGAGTTGGATCACCGTCAAACTTGGGGAAATTTTACCTCTATTCTGTCGAGCAATGGTTTGGATATCCAAATATATCCTAAACATCAAAGGAGGGATAAACCTTATGGAATTCCCATGGTAAGTCTCGTGAGGCCATGGTGCCATAACTTAAGGTAATACCTCAATGGAGTCGCCAGACAAGCTCAAGGCTCACCAAAGGATATAAAAGGATAAGGGAAAAGTGGGTTATGGAAAGGTGGAGTCGCCAGATGAGCTCATCAAGGAGAGTGGAAAGGGAATGTCCCTTGGGTGGAGTCGTCAAGCAAGATAAGGGAAAGGGTTTCAGATAGCTCACCAAAGTGTCATTAGGGTACGAATAATATTCAAAATCTTCTCCGACAACGATGCCAAAATTCTATAGCGCAAGTTGTAGGTTGGGAAAATCCCAACCCAACCACAAAGCAAGTGCTACAAAATAGGAATCCTACACCCAATGTCACCTCGATGTAGGTCCTACACTTCAAGGGTGACTAGGTCACTCTAGGAAGGTTATTCTGGTGACCCTAGGGGGATTGAGATGGATATGGATATGGATGGAATTGAATCCCCTATAGGTCAAGTCTAAGTGGGATGAAAGGTGGGAAACGATGCCTTGTAAGTCAAGTAATTGTTTCCCCACATGTATAGTACTTCTCTTGATGATTATACCTACCCGAGACACAAGAAAAGACACTTTGCAATGATATATGTTAGTTGGATCAGCAAGTTAATCTTGTTGTCCCTAATTTGCAGCTATAAATGATAGTTTATATCAACAACTAGAACATCTAAATCAACATACAAAGATCTAAACTAGTTAAGTAAAACAATATCAAGATTGGCAATAAATATAGGCTAAAAGATGGCACTTAAGAAGCTAAAGAAGATGGTTGTTCTAAACATGTGTTTTCTACAGAAAATTGCATCCTTATGGTTGTAGCATTCAATGGCATGTAGCAACAAAATAAACCATGGAAACGTTTCAAGAACTAGCCTAAAATATGCGCCCTAGTTAGTAGAGTAAGTGAGAAAAGTTTAGGAGTTAGTCTAGGGTTAGTTTAGGAGTTATGAGAGTGTTAGTATCTAGGGTTATGCATCCCTAATGGCTGTAGGTTAAAGTTTGTAACAAAAATTAGAGTAGTGGGAGAGAGGGGACGCCCTAGTGGGGGAAGACTCCTCTCAATAAGGAAAATCAACTTCAAGCAAGAAAACTTTCAAAAGACCTAAAATTGTGTTTCCCAAGGCAATGATTTTATATCTCCAATGCAAAAAAGTATGACTAAAGCCTTTACTATTGGGTTAATGGAGTCAAATAAACAAAGAGCTAGAGAAGCTACCTCCTTGGGGGTGTAAGCCCATTTACTTCCCAAGGCAAGTTTCTCTAGCTAGGGTTTAAGCGAAGAGGGTGTATGCCCTTATATTTCTCTTAGAAAACCCTTGTATAATCAATGAGATGAAGCAAAAATGATGAAGACTATGGTGGGGGTGTATGCCCTTATACTTCCCACCTAGCTCCTAGCATAACAATACTTGGCTTGAAAAAATGATAACATAATAGTAAAATACCATACCAATATCAAGACAAATGCCAAGACAATCCGCCATAAGAGCCAGAAAAACATCATCCAAGGCTAGCGCCTCACTCCTCCATAAACCATTCATCAATATACCCATAAACAAGTGCACAAGAGATAAAAAGAACCAAGTGTGGCGCAAATTTAAGACCAAGTCCTCTCAAAAGAGGGAGAGTTATGATAAAAATCAAATCTTATGATCTCTATTTATACAAAATGTAGCTAACATATTTTTTCCACAAATTAAGGAGTAAACCACATGATTAGGGTTCAACAACCCTAATATTCCCCCTTAACAAAATAATATTAAACAATTCACTTAAAATTTAATTTTTTGCACAAATAAAACCCTAATTTAGGAGGACGTCACCCCTTTAGGGGACATTTTTCCACTTTGAGGAAGTCGTTGGTGTTGGAGAAGCATGGGTAGGCCTCCAAAGGCCACCTGTCAAGAATCTAAGCACTCTCATCATGGTGAATACCCTATTCTCCTCAAAATGTCTATGTGTCAAACGAGTGGCACCTCACCACCATGCCCTAGCCCCAAAAGCATGGTGTCAATGTCAAGATAGGACGTTTTTCCCCTCCTGGGAAAATTGTTTGGTAAGTGAGGACTGGGCTAGGTCATCCAAGTCATCATCAAGGCCTTCCAAATCTGATCTCTCTCATCTGGAATGCATGCCCCTAACATCCAACATGTGGCCTTGTAGCCCCATGGAAGCCCAAGCTAGGCTTGCTCTCCCAAAATTGTCCACCAACTAGGTCCTGCAAAGACAAATGAGCACGCCCTCCAAGGATATCAAGTCATAACATTATGATAAGTGAATCCAATCAATAAAAAAGCCATCTAAGCATGTGCATCTAATACCACTATATCAAACAATTAATTGCTCAAAGACACTATGCGACTTCTCAAGCTTGAGTATGGGAGGGTTGACGATGTGTCCTATTGGGTAGATCTTTCCCTAGGTCAAGGAGAATTTCCAAGAGATCCCTCTCTAAGCCATGTAAACTAGATGAAGTGGTCAGGGTCAAGACTCAATGGGCATAGGGGTCATGACATATAAGGGGTCGAAGTGTCTCATTCATGGGTGCCTTTGTAGAGGATGTGGTACCTTCATCCGCAATGCACGTTTTACAAGCCCATCAATCACCTTTTATCTTTCTTTCTTTATTTTATGTCAATACACAATAAGGGGAGGTTGAAGGTCACTTCCTTGGCATGGTGACTCGGTGGTGGAAATGTCACCCACAAACACCTAATGGAAATGATAAGGTTGGCTCATGATGAGACCCCTTTTCTCTCAACCATGCAACTGAGCGACATTACCCTGGTTTAGTGACCAGATGATGGTAATGGCATACCACTAGATATTCATTGGCATGATAGGTCAGTTCATGATGAGACCTCCTATCCTTCAACTAACATTTTAAGCGTTATTTATTATATGTGGGTCCCCTTTACTCGAAGAAAAGTGTTTCATTGTGTTTGTGGGGTATCAC
>SNQJ01S0167822.1:0-20846 GCA_010110895.2 Picea sitchensis
GACAACGGCACCAAAAATGTTATGCACTGAAATTCACACTTTGACTGCTAAAGTGTAAGCTCAACACCCATCAGAATGTAAAATATAACTTTGGTTTTGAATAGGTGGATCACCAAGATGGATAAAGAAAGAGAGAGGACAACAAACTGCAGATCAGTAGGCTACACCAATGGGCAATGGAGTCACAAACATCCCACTCATCTAAGGCACAAAAGATGCTTAATAGAAAACACGATTATATGATGATCGGTGGAAGAAATGAAGAAGGAAAACATAAGATAGAATGTTCAGTAAATAGAGATCCTCTCAATTCAATGAATCAACAAATACTTGAATATAAACAATGACTGATGGGAAAAATACAACAGATCCTCTACTGCTTAGGGATCCATAAATCATTGACAACCTTTGATCCTCAAATATTCAATATATTCAAATAAGAAGAAATATAAAAGAAGAGTTACAATCTGAAATCACAGCTCTCATGAGTCTCCAATAGCAGTAATGCTTACAATCAAAAAATGCCCACAGGCTTACAAACGAACATACACAGGAAAACTGCCTATTCCTACTCTCTCTAGCCTCTCTTGGCTCATCCATCCCTCCACTTCAAGAGATATATCCTTCTTTAAATAGAAAATATCATCCAAATGAACTAAGGAGGTCGAATCCCATCTCCTCCATTGGATTCTAAGGCTTGGAGATAGGTGGCAACAATCAAAGAGACAAAAATCCAACAAACTGCTGATTTTTAGGAATTTGTTGGAAGTCATTAATAAATTGTTTCCACCTCATGCATGAGGCCTTTTATGGAGATAAATATTAGGTGCAGGTGTCCTTTTACATCTAACTGATCCTTGAGAATTCATTCTAACTCTCCTTGACATGTGGAAACCTCCCAACAAGGCGAATATCAAAACCGTGACCGCTACAGGAAATTAGTACGCAGCGCCACTGTGCAGAGTACGCAATGCCTACTTCTATATCCAATATCTCTCAAACCAAAACACATTTTGAAAAAATGAGAGAGGTTTTTGTGATTTGGAATGTTATGAACAAAAACCTCCTCCAATTTTCAAAAATACATTCTCAACTACTCATAACCCAAGTTTTAAATTAGTGACTCAAAATTGGCAGAATAACTCTGCACAATTTAGCCTTTGCCAGAATATTACGCAATTCCTGTAGGTAGTGCCCGACTGTGTTTCTGCATGCAATTCGGTAGCATAAATATGTGGGTGCTTTGATGATTGAACTAGGATATTGGGAATAACTCAATATAATTTCAATTTTCCCCAAAACAAATAAAAATCCCATAACAATTGTATTCATTTTCCAAAATGAATGATGTAATGCAGATTCTGTTCTCTGTGAAATATTAGGTAGCACCACTTATGCAACACTGAGGCATAAACCAATATTCTGCTAAAAATTACTACCGTCGACATTTTCTTATTGATCAAATAACGCATATCCAGGGTAGGCATTCAAAAGTAAGCTTGAAGTCGAGTATAGCGAGGTAAGTAAGGAGGGCGAGACCAGAGGTGGAGCGAGGCTAGGCGGGTCAGACATACTTTCTTATTGGAAAAGGAACATGTATTAAGGTAGGCATTATAATGTGAGAACGCACTGACCCAAGGAGGGATCAGGTCGGGCATACATTGGTTGGGCATACATTAGTCAGGCATAACATTGGTCAGGCATAAGCTGGTCGGACATACATTGGTCGGGCATACATTGGTCTGGTATAAATTGGTCGGGGTGTTGAAGCGTCATCGCATCATGACGCCACCACATACTGATTTTATTACTGTCTCAAAAACAACTGCTCTTTGGGTTTCTGGTTATGCCCTCTGGAGGCCTCTTCGGGGATGGTCGGGTTGGTTGGATGGACGAGAAAGAGGAGGGGATAATGATGAAATATGGCGAGACTAGGTCGAGACATACATATTTTCTTATTTACCAAAGAGCGTGTATCCAGGGTAGGCATTCAAACGTTAGGAAGATCGAAGCCAAAGGAGTGCGAGGTCGGGTCGGGACATACATACTGGTATTGACCAAATCACTAGCATTCAAGGTGAGAAGCCATAAAGAAAAGTAAGGAACCCATTGTACCTATCTTCCTTTGTAGGTGTAAGGTCAAGACCCATCGTATCTACTTTGTATAAGGTAATGATCGCCCGACAAGGGGGGCAAAAACAAAGGGAGCACAACTAAAAAAGGGGAAAAACTAAAAGGGGCGAATGGGTAATATGACAACTTTCCTTGGGCCTGCCTGACTGACGTGGGGAGACAAATATTGTAGGTAGCTTAATGGGTATCTTAATGACATGCATATTCGATTACTTCCTTGGTCATATTGGTTCTTCGTGACTGCCTTAGTATATTCTTTCTTCTTACTACTTTGCTTTATCATATTCGTTTACGTATTTTATTACTGCCCTGCTGCATTTGTTCTGTCTTACTTCCTTGTCGTATCGGTTTAGGGTGGGCTCTATAAATTATATGGTGGGTTACTAAGGAGTTGTCCTTCCTTAAGAGTTGGATTGGGGTCTTCCTTAAACTAGATTTATTGGAGCCTTCCTTCCTTAAGAGATGCTGGATTCATGATTGGATTTAAGAGAACCATCCTCCTTCCTTCGCGGTCAACACCATTCATCATGAGTTAGCGTTAAGGCGTTAAGGTAAGGTTCATCGTTCAGTATCAGGCTAGGTAGCGACATTCCTTCCTTTCTCTTTGTATTGAACTAATAGAAATTATAATAGGTAGAAGCAACGACAGTCATCGCTATTCGACGGTAAGCATGTGGGTAGTGCGTAAAGGAGGGCGGGCAACACTATAACGGTTAGGACATACATACTTGTTTTTATCAACCAAATGAACCATTATCAAGGTAGGTAATAAAGAAAGGGGGCGTAGTTAAGGGCCTGGTTGTTGGGCCTCCTGACTGATGCGGGGAAAAAGAGATCGTAAGTAGCTAAATGACATACATATTCGACTATTGCCTTACCATATTTGTTCTTCCCTACTTCCTTACATTTGTTCTTCCCTACTTCCTTAGCATATTCATTTTTCCTTACTGCTTTTCCCCATATTTTTTGTTTTGTTCCTTACTGCTGCCTTTCCATATTCGTTTTCTTCCTTACAACCTTAGAATATTGGATTATCGCCTTGCCATATTCGTTATTTCTTACTGCTGCTTTACTATATCTTGTTTACATATTTGATTATTGTCCCTTGCTGCATCTTAGGTCGGTAAGCATTATAACGTGTATGGGTGGGTTAATGAGGAGGAGTCATCCTTTCCTTCCTTAAGAGTTGGATTGGGGCCTACCTTCCTTAAGATGCTTGCTGGTTCATGAGTGGCTTTAAAATAATCATCTTTCATCGCATCAACATTGTTTATCGAGTCAACATTGCATTAAGAGTCACTCCTCCTTCGATGATAGAGCAGTGATAAGGAGGAATATTGCCCCATAAAACAAGTAGGTAAGGCAACATTCCTTTCTCTCTTTGACTAAACTACCAATATAAATGATAGGTGGAAGCATCATCCACTATTCGGTAGAAAGCATCATCACTATTCGACGGTAAGCGTGTGGGGGTTGAAAGCGTATCCATTCATTCTTACTGCCTGCCTTACCATATCATTTGTTTACATATTTGATTACTACCTTACCCTATTCATCATCTCTTACTGTTTCTTTGTTATATTTGTTCTTCCTTACTGCTTTATCATATTCATTTTGAGCGCTATTTATAACGTATTGATAATAGTGGGTTAATGGAGGAGCTTTCCTTTCTTAAGAAGCTGGATTGGGGCCTACCTTCCTTAAGTTGTTGGATTCATGACCTGCTTTAAGAGAAAAAACATATTCCTTCCTTAGAAAATAGTTTAATTGTAAGATCTAGAAGCATTATTATGTATATATATATATATATATATATATATATTATTACTTATCGATTAAAAATCTTATTCCTCAATTTATGAAATCGCTTATTCATTCTGCTTGTTAAAGCATAAAGCATTATTACGTATATAACTTGTTAAGCTAATCTACCAAATAGACTTCCTTTATTTTAAGAGTTTAATTGGTTAATCTTGAAGCATAATTACATATATAATAACAACATTGTCGAAGGTTGAAAGCAGAGTTAGACAAGACACGGAATTATCCTTGTTAAACAAGCTCTTTCCTTCGACATCTTGGGATGATCAAACTAGATGGATGACATCAGCTAATCAATAGCAGATAGGGTGGCCCCCCCTTCCCGGGGTGTGGGAGCAAGTCTTTTTGAACCTTCTTCAAGGGTGCGTTGGGTGGTATTCCACCAATCTTGTAATGCTGGATGGGGGAATGAGATACGAAAGTGCTCAACAAATTGGCGATTTTTATCATTTAGGATGGGGAAACAAACACCTTTCTGAACTGTCATTCGATCTCAATAGGTCGGGGGATCAAGGGGTCAGGTAGGCCACTCCCCGGTCATTTTTTATGCCATTTACCTGAACAAAGTCTTCGACGAATTGGTTATTTTGAGTTTTCCGAATGGATGAAAAACCCTTTCAAAACTTTCATTTTCATTCAATCCACAAAATCTATAGGGGTCAGGTACCACTCATTCAACACCGTATGAAATTTCCAATTCCCTATGGTAAATTCGATGTCGTGGTTTTTGTAATCGATCTACCCGCTACACGTGGTTGTTTCTATCAATCATCTACCCCCGTGGTTTTTATGTCACCCGAGCATTACTCTAGCAAGTGGTTGGTTTCAAAGCATGTATCATCACTAAGGTCTATGAGATGGTATTGAAAGGATTGTTAACACGACAGGTTGTTAGTTACATGGAGTAGGTCACACAAACATTCATCGTGTAGGCCGAGAAAGGGAATAGAACTGGTCTAAGTGCCAACCCAAGCATGTAACATCTCATAAGGTAGTAGTCCATCCAACAGGGTAGTTTCCACACATGATCCAATGACTGGTGGTTCCTGCGCCACTCACTCCACTTCCTGTCATCCAGTATATTGAGAAAGGTAACACCAATAATGAATGGTCTAAGTGCCCGAGCCAAACCGGTAATATTGAAAAGTAAAGGGGTAAGTGAGCCACAGTCTTAGTTAAGATGCTAGGTAGTTGGTAGCAGCAGTAGGTCATCACGTCACACTTCAGTAATCCTGTAGTCTAAAAGCCCTAGCAATGTTGTAAGTGACCCACCCGAGCAAGCCCGTGAATATCAAAGTTCAGGTCTATGAACCAATATTGAAAGATTAAGTGAATACGCCAGGTTGTGAGTTGGTTGGTTGGATTAGAAAGCCTGCCTGGTCGGTTTCCTACATCTTGGACTTATATTAGGCCGGAGGTCATTGTGTTGTATCTTTGCATACCTTTTTTAGTGGGACTTTCGCCTCAATGTGGAATTGGTGTCTGCAGCAGCTTCAGAACAAGATTCATATTTGGTAGCATAAGGGCCTACCTACCATTTGCTGGTAAACTTACAAGGGTTGGGAGGATTGATTCTTGAGCCCTCACTCATGCTAGCACTAAAACTTCCCTGAATGGTCCTCCCTGACCTGCCTGAATGGCTCAACCTAGCCCCTCTCCCTGAATGTGTCTCTCGATCTATCTCCTCTCCTTGCTATTTGGTTCTAGGATTTTGGTGAACGGTTCATTGGTTGGAATGAAATTATAGATGAGGATCCTCCGACTCACTTTACTTTCGCCATGCTAACAAGCTCGACATATAGACCAAACAAGTGTCTCGCACATGTAATTACACAGAATGATTATGGCAGCTTTGGGTGCAAAATGACATAGTAATGTTATGCCCCGAACGCCCCACCGAGCACACGCCATAACCACATCGTGAAATATTCTGAGGGCGAATATTATATTCTATTTGGTGAAAGAAATAGAACCCTTTCAACCGATATTGAATCCTGTTTCTTCCTCAAACTTGAAACCCTCCTATTCTTCGTTGCTCAAGTTGAGGGAGCCAATCAGCCCCAACCCAATAAGTATTGTATTGTATTTTGGGAATTGATTCCCAAATCTTTTTGTGTTCGTGCCAGGTTTCTGGTTTTTCCACTGTTGGGGGAGGGAGGACCCTGTTTGTATCAAATAAACATGGAATAAGGCCACATGCCAGTGACCTCTGACTTGACGTTGTCGCACCCCGTGTGCACATCCGCATCCAAAAATAAAGGATTACCTTTCCTCGATTGCTATGGTTTCACGCCAGTAACACTCACATCACATTATAGATTATATATGTTGTTGTAGTGTTTAACGAAGTCAAGTACCCGATTGGATTCTATTTGTATGAAATTCCAGCTTGGTTAACACCTGTCCCGGAGTTAAGGTAGATATGCCTCGTTTCGCCCAACGCCTGGTTCTGTACCACTCCATCGAGCGCTAAGGATTGGAAATACTGAGCCATTCCTCGCTCTCAAGGCATCTCCCCTAGATAACTGCTCTACAACTATCCCATCCACATAACAGGAATCAAGATATTCCCAATCCACCAATCCACTTTCATCTTCCGTAATGCGTATCCAATCCTTATCGAAGCTAAGAGGAAGGTTAGAGATGTTATTGAAGCTTATCCAGTTATCGAAGCTAATCCACTGGCTTGCTACGGGTTATAGAGGCTTGCTATGGGCTCTTTCTACTAGTACTGGCTTGCTACAGACGGGTTCTATTGGCTCCCCTTCTCATGTCTCGGTATTGAGTGGGATGAGAAGCCTACCAATCTCAAKGAAGAAACAAGCCRGCTAATAATGCATGGATATTTTGATTGGAAGGAGAGGAACCCTGACATTACTCTCTCATGCCTTACTCTCTAGMTTGCCTTACTCATAAGGTGAGGATAGCTTGTATAATTACAAGGTGAGGTTGCTTGCTTTCTGRCTTTCCTTCCTCGAKCATTAGCGAGACTACTCCTTACCTAGCCTGACCTACCACACTTACAATGGTAAGTACCAACATATGCATTCAGGGTAAGTGAAAATATATGTGGTAAATCCAGTGCCCCATTTGTACTATTGCCATTCTAACTATTGGAAAGCCATGAAATCAGTTATATAAGGTCGATCGGAAGACCAACCAAAAGGCGAGGTAAATCTAGACAGAAAGATCTACGATGGTCTTTGCTAACAACAAATTCCAGTCCATATGAACGATAAGGCTTCGTACTTGAAAAGGGTTAAAGTGGCCATACAATGCGTTAAAATGGCCTTTGTAGCGGTTTATCACTCATCTCTATATTCCGATATGCTCCTTGAACCAATCGGTATGTAGATGCTCTTTGAACCGGCCAGCGTAGAAAGGACGGGGTCACAAATTTCACTCATGCTTTTACCAGTGGGAGTTGTTAGGCAGTAGCGGGATGTTATATTACTAAGTGGTAAGGCCATAAGTGGCACTAACAATTACCATCCATGTAGGGCACTAATCTTTGTTCGAGGAAGACGCTTTAGTTTGAGGAAGTTGTATTGAGATCTTCCTTTATGCCTCCCTTCTACTGGATGGAAAGACTTACTCCAGGAAAGACTAGAGACTTCCAATAATAGAGGTGGGCCTTGGTTCGAGGGATTACTAAGCCTTGTTTTTGGACAAATATTAGGGTTTTCGAAGATTACTAAGCCTTGTTTCGGGAGTTAGATTAGGAAGGTATATCATATACATTTATCGTTGATCCATCTTCAGTTCAACAGGATCAATCGACGGGATCAAATAAATCTGATCCATCTTCAACAGGATCAAAAGTGGTCTTTAGCTAATAAAGTAGATCTGATCCATTTTCAACTCATCGGGTAGCTTTCGTTATGGCCTGGTATTTGGGGATATAGCTTTCTCCCTTGTTTCCGAGAATACATATAGCTTTCTGCATGATATATCCTTTCATATATAATATGTGCTTGTTTGGCCTTGTTTCGGGGATTAGGTCTGAATATTGCCTGGTTTCCAGGGATATTTAGGGTCTGGTTTCTATAGATTTGGGGATGAGCCCACCCTTCATGGTATATCTATTTCTAGGTAATATATCCTTGTTCCCGCTCGATTTCCAGTCCACCATTCGTTCGATGGTTACACCACAGGTTACAACACACCGTATATCTATTGTTTCTTCAGTGAATTATGTTAGTACAAATGAATTAGGTTGGTCCAAAATCTCTAATGACTCTAATAAAGGGGGGAAGACATCAATCAGAAGCTTTATCATCGAACCCACCCGACATAGAAAGATTATTTGTTTAGAATGGTCCCTTAGATCCCCCATCCCAACTTAGATAGTTGGATTCGCCGTAACCAACCTTTCTCTCGAAGCAGGCCCTAACTGATAACGAAGCTCCTAGGGAAGATGACCAAGTGAGATTGCTATCCAACCATGAGAGTTAATTAAGATTGAGAGTGAGTAAAACATGTGTGACGAAGCTCTCTTTAGAACACCGTATTTGTTATCCGTTCTGAGCAATTGTGAGTGCAAAAAATGAACACGAGGAAACATTGAAACCATGAATGATCTGCCTACGCACCTATGCAACTGATCCTGGTACTCGGGACTACTCCAAGAGATGCAATAACTAGATCTTCTGAAAGGCCCTCTTAGAATACGTACGGAGATTTTCCCGGAATATGTTGGGGCCCAATTATGAGCGTAGAGCATACTTTCCCGTCATTCTGAGTACTCATTGGTGCCTCCTGGTCCGCTCCATTGGAAAACATGTACTTCATTCTGCCATATCCGAATTCCTAGATAACTACGCTGCTAACCATACCTTTATGCTTGGATGTTTGGTTCGACTATCTCTACCATAACTTCATTTTTCTCATCCGTAGGCGATAAAAGAACGATCACAAAGGAGGAAGGAGGTTGTACCCAATATCATCTATTTATGCCGACCCGAGTTCTGGGTTGGGTACCGAAGCCAATAACGATTGGAGTAACGAAACTTGAAATGGTTGGATCTGAACCATCTCTTAACTATGTGTGTGTGAATATTATTTAGACATAGTGGATCAAATATTGTCCCGGTATTGTACCAAAAGAGATTCCAGATCGCAAATTATTCAACTTACTCATAGAAAAGAGCTCCATGAATTTCTCTAGCAAGGGGGGAAAACAAATGAAAATAAGTTCCATTTAGTTGACTTGAACTTGGTATGATCTCCAAAATACAAAGTGGGCATGGGTGTTAAACATCCAACAATGATGAACTATGCCCTGGGGGGAATTGGTTGGATATTCATCTCTAGATCATATGAATGGTGGAAGAAGGTGATCTACAAGAAGTACCTCCAGTGGCACAGAAAGAGGTGTTTGGACAACACCTTGTCTACTACCAAAGGATCTCATACCTGGAAACTTCTAAGAACTATGGTACTTCTCATCCAGACACAATTGACTTGGGTGACGGCCAACGAGAAGATGATAAAGACTTGGCAAGATAGTATTATGGGGAAGCCCTCCATTTTTCATGACACTCATCTCTAGCTGCTTAGAGATTGGATGGTGAATCATGGAATGGTCTATCTCAATGATATCCCAATCTGGTCAACAGATAAGGAAAGATGGGAAGGTTGGACTCGTTAGCATCCACCCCCTCATCTACAACACTTGCTCCCTTTTTGTTTTATTTTCTTTCAATATGTGCCCCAAGTGATTCTTTAACTTTGGATTGCATAGGTTGGGGGTGAACTAGGGATACAGTGAAACAAGGATACCGGGTAGAATTATCAACATCTTCTCTACCTCTATGTACCTGCATCTAGAAAAATGTTTGGCATAACGATGGTCTCCCCAAGGTTTCTATCTTGTGCCTATATATAGGGTTCTCTGCTTTCTACTTATCTTGCAAATTCTCTAAATCAATTCTTCGATATGGGGACTCTTCCTTCTATCCTTTAATACTTACTAGGCTAGGGCAGGCTAGGCTAGGCTAGGGTAGGAGATACTACCCAAGTAGGGGAGGAACCTAACCCGAGGCTACTTCCTTCCTTGCCTGATGTGGACAAGCAGTTGTTGGCATAGGGGCAGACCCAGGGTTCAACTCCATGAGCACACCAACAAGCCCTAACTACTGGCCCTTTCGACAACACCTACGAAGCAGATGCAATCTCACCCGAAGTAGCTATGAGGGGGTTGTAGGACAAATATGTCTACAACCAGGGGGATATCAAGTGGATCTAATACAAAATAGTACAATATGCATAAATCACTTATCAGCTAGATCTATTCCACACACCTATTAGATCTACCATAGCAATGCAATAACAGTATATCAAGGCAAAAGAAAACAACATCAATCACACACACAAGACAGATATACGTGGTTCACCCTCTCTCTAGGGATACATCCACAGAACTGTGCTTTATGATATATTAAGATGAAGCATACAATTCTTGTCTGCGCTCTTATCTATAAGACCTTCTTTCTTCTCCTCACTATCTCTCCCCTTCCTGTGCACCCAGTTGCAGGACTTGACCTTCATACCTAGCTGAAGGTCTTACAATACCAGAAGGCTCTCACACTTAGCACTTCTCTCTCGCACAACAATAATTACTCATACCAACAGTACAACTAGATCCAGCAATATCGTACCAACCCAACCTAGGTCCTCTTGACCTTTATTTATACATTACAATCACTCACTGACATACTTAGGATGAAACCTAGGTGTCAAAACCCTAGATACCAAAACCCTAGGTGTCTAAAACCCTAGGTCAACTTGACCCGCGTTTTCAGGGCTTCACCAACTTGTCTTTCTTTTCTTCTCGCGCGGTGCTATAAAGCATCCAATAGTTGATTTTTCTGCTTGTTGAGTTGTCCACGATCCTTCTTCCTTGTTGATCTGTCATCCTCGATCTCCTCATCCAACGGCTTGCTTTCTCGGACTTTGCTCCATCTTTTCTGCTCTTTTTCTCACTTCGACCCAATAACATTCACTGTGTCTTCCACACAGTTCACATTTTGCCTTCTCTTCCTTGATCTACGCTTTCTTCCATATCCAAGGGCCAACAGGCCCCACACACTCACCTGTGACTCATCTCGAGGCACTTCATATCTGATCCTTCCGTTTTACTTCGACTTCATACTTCGTAGTGCAGCCTGTGCTTTCTTCTCTATGCCTCCTCTCCTTCCTTGTGTAGACTGTCTTTTCTGTGTCTGGTACCCAGTTTCAACTGCATCTGGTACCTAGAGCCTATTCCTTATATTTTTACT
Source organism: Picea sitchensis (assembly GCA_010110895.2). Taxonomy (NCBI): domain Eukaryota; kingdom Viridiplantae; phylum Streptophyta; class Pinopsida; order Pinales; family Pinaceae; genus Picea; species Picea sitchensis. The sequence goes on from SNQJ01S0167822.1 coordinate 11,235, forward strand.
TCAGGCTGTGAGGTATTTGGTTTTCATAATATAACTTCAGTCAGCTCCCGTTTACCAGACCTTCCTTCCACTCTCCATTCAGAGTCTTCAATTGTGCAACTCCTCCTTTTGTAACATAGGTGATTTCATATGGCCCGAGCCAATGTGTTTTGAACTTCCCAGGATGCTTCAGGAACTGACTGTCATATACCAGTACTAGATCACCTTGCTTAAATTCCTTCTTCTTGATGAGCCTGTCATGATAGGCATTTTCTCTTTCCTTCTGTAACCGCTGATGGAATCCTACAATAAATATATCTTCTTCCAGTTCAACCAACTACGCGAGCCTCTCCTGAACAACACCAGTGTCATCCATACCAGTAAAGGCAACAATTCTTAGGCTTGGTACCAAGTATTCCATTGGGACAACAACTTCAAGACCATACACCAAGTTAAAAGGGGTCTTCATTGTTAGCTTCTTGCAAGTGGTTCTATAGGCCCATAGTACTGTTGGTACTCTTAAATCCCAGTCATCCCTGTTCACACCGTAGATATTCATCAGTGTTGTCTCCAAGATTTTGTTGAACGTTTCCACTGTCCCATTTTCTTGTGGGTGGTACAACGTGCTCTTCTGATTGTGGACTGAAAATTCCTTGGCCAGGGCTTCAACTGTTTTATTTATGAAATGTGTGCCTTGATCACTCATAAGGATCTTTGGGCATCCAAACCTGGTTATAATGTCATCAAATATGAAGCGCGCAACTATAGTTGCACTACAGTCCTTAAATTCTCTTGCTTCATCCCATATGGTCAAGTACTCTATCGCAGTGATGATGTACCTTGCTCCTGTGCGCTTTCCTGGTGGGTTTATAGGTCCCACGAAGTCAATGGCCCATTTCTCAAATGCTTGTAGGGTCAGATGCAGTGCTAATGGAATTTCATCTCTTCTGGACGGTTTCCCAACTCTTTGGCCTTCTGTTTCGGTGATGTTCACCTTCCTCGGATCATAATCTTCATCGGCATTGATGTTGTAACAACTTTGCAGTTTCTGGAGAGGCGCAATCCACTCGTCCTCTTCTTGTTCCATAGGGAGGCTAGATGCATCCTCAAATGCTTTTTGTCTTACAATCTATAATGCTTGATCTACTGAAGGATATTGACTTTCAAATGAAAAGGTGGTTACAAAATTCCGAGTCATACCTTCCCAATCTGTAGTGATGAGACACAACTCTGCTTGAAGGTACCAATTAATAGGTGTTGTTTCTAGCGTATTAATGAATTTGTGCACCCACCGTTCTTGAGGAATGTTGCTCTAGGCCTCTTCGCAGCTTCGCACATGGTCCTTTGGGCAGCTCCGACCTGTGTACCTTACTTCGCATCTTTCTGCTTGTGCTGAGAACCGCGTTGTCATCAAAGTACGACATTGTATCTAATCTGTAATATTACTTTTATGTGTCCCCCACCATCTTGCTGGTGTTGATTTCAAAGCCTCCTTCATTGCCAACAATCTCTGTTGTGTTGGTACACTTGTTTCAAAGTTCGACAAGAAGGTTTGTAAAGGATTTAGGCCATCAAATGTGGGTAGGTGACCTACTGTTGTGCCGATCCAGTGGGCTTCTCTGGTTAATATAGCACATCTTCTTGTAGATACTTCATACATCTGGCTCTGCCAGTTTTCCAGTGCTTCTTCTAAATCTGATGAACACGCACTATCACTTCGCCAGCTTATATTCCCATCGGTTGTAGGATTGATGTAATCTTGTTGTCTGGATGTTAGTTTGTATATGTTTTCCAGTTCGTATGCGTGGTCTTCTTCTCTGATGGGCTCTGTGTATCGCTGAACTTGATCTGGATCTAAGGGTGTAAGGACCCTAAGGCCGTCTCGTTCAAATTTCATACGTATTTTATTTAAATCAACCACAGTGGAATTATTGAAGGCCCAATCAATTCCTAACAACGCAGGGTAAGGACAATTGTCATCAACTATCTCAATTACCTCGAAGTCTACAAACGTTCTGACTCCATCGATGTCCACAGGGACATGCTCCAATCATCCAAATGGGTTGAGCTTGCTGATTAACCATTCTAAGAATGATAGGGGAATATATTAACTTTGGTTTTCCCATCAGCGCCCAAGTTTTCTTCGTCATGACATTGACCTTCGACCCTAAGTCGAGGACCACATAGTTGATATCATATTCACCTATTTGAGAATTCAAGTGTAATTCCTTATTTTTCCTTCACTTCTTAGCGATTTGGTGTAGTTCCCTATTCAGTAAGGGGTTTATCTTTCCTAGCTCATACTGTCTGATTAGATTTTGTAGCTCTTGTACAATGCTTTCATCCTGAATCAACTTAATACAAGTGTATAAAAATTCCATGAGCTTGCTTACCTCTTTACCTTCCTTTGGTGAAGAAGACTGATCGAATGCCTGAGACATTCCATATTCTCTCACTTCTGGTTGTTTCTTTGATGAAGAACCTTGATCTATTTTGAACTCTTTTCTTGCCTCCTCAAATATTTGTCTTTCTTTCTTTGCATCAAAAGTTTGGGTCTTCTCTGAAGCTTTCTTGATTCCCGAGTCTTATGTAGTCTTTCCTTGGGTCATTCTATCTTCTCCTGTAACAGTGCCTCCTCGCGTGATAACAATGACTCTAGGGTATGCTCTGCGGGGTTATGATTTGATTAACTGTATTTGCGAGTTCTGCTGAGGTCCCCATCTCTCCTGAAGCTTAGCTAACAACACAGGACAATATTCTATAACATGCTCAAAAGATTTGCAATAATTGCAAGTGGTACAAGGGTTCTGATAGTCCCTTGCTAAGTGTCCTGGTTGTGCGCAGTTGTAACAGATGATCTATCCTTGACCTTGACCCATACCTCCTCCTCTTCCTCTTCCTTGGAATCCACTGCGAGGGTTGAATTTCCCTCTCCCTGGAGAGTTGTATTGCAGAGTGTTTCCTTCTTGTTGTACTTCACCTTAGATTTTGTATATGTCTCTTGATCTTTCATGCATGATATCGTAAGCCCTACAATCCCTATCATCGTTCCCTACTGACTTACAGAACATGCAATACAAATTTGTGGGTGTCTGAACGTACGTTTGCATGTAATAACACTCACCAGGGCGATGTCTGTTTCTGCATACCTCGCACCAGGGTAGGGTGACTTGCTTCAAAGGGCTCGGAGCTCTAGATGCCAAGTATTCATGAAATAGGGGATAGTGCTCCTTGTCATGGCCCTCTGATTTTCATCTGACACACCATATGTCTTCTCTTTTGTCTTTTCCCTTGTCTTTCTTCATATCTTCTACTTGCACAGACAAACTAGTTAGCTGACTCAAGATCTAACTCATACTTGAGATGGATTCTCCCATAGGGGTTGATTCAAGCTTCATGGCGATCTCCAGCACCTCAGCCTACAAAGAAATCTTCTGCTGCATCAGAGGAAATATGATGTGTGGTAAGAGGGCAGCAATGAACCACTCTTTGTTCTGCTCATCTGGGATCTGAAAAGTCAATCGGTCGGTCAAGGTATTCAATCTCTAATTGAATTCCCAGACAGGTTCGGATACCTTTTGCTTGATCTCTTTCAGCTCTGTAATACATTGGGACTCCGATTTAGGTTTCTTAAACTCTGCAATCAACGCATTTATGATCTCATTCAACGTCTTAGGCTGCACAAGTGCTTGGACAAGCTTCATGTACCAAATCAGTGCGCAATCTCTTAGAGTAGTGCTAAATTGGGTTCTTTTAACAGCTTCGTCGATGGCATTTTTGATATTCCATACGGCTCCACACAGGAACCAGTGTTGATCAGGATCTTCAAATCCATCTCCCCTAAAGATAGGGAGCCTCATCTCATCTTCCATAGATATTCCTAGGGTTCTCGACTGAGTATGTGGTGGACTACTAGTGACAGTGCTCTTAACACTCTCGTGGCTTGGATTACTCTGATTTCTTAAGGTTACTGAATCAACAGGATGGATAATAGTACTTACTTCTATAGTCTGTGTAGTTCCTGAAGTTTCTATCTCATCCCGATGAGGCTCTTCAATGTTCCCTTCCTCTGTCCTAGCAGGTTCTGAATGCTCTTCTTCTGTCAGATCTGCCTCTTCTCCACTATAGAAACCCTCATCCCCGTAGTTATGATTGAACAGGTCTGCAAGATGGACTTCTCGGAACACTCTTCCACTGTGCGTATGTCCAACTTTTGTGTCATTGTCGCTGTCTGAATTATTGAACATTAGCCTTTTCAAATCCATCCAATCTACTGTATCTTCAAGACGTTCTTTTCATGCAATAGCATCTTGATTCTCAACTTCAGAAAATGTAAATTTTTTCCTCTTGGTCCCTTGAAAAAATATCTCTCGTCTTGGCTATGTGATTTTACTCTGTCAATGAAAAAATCGGTGATGTACCCTCCAATGGTGCCATCGAATCAATGATATGCTGCTCGTGACATGGTGTTATCGACTCTCTTGACCTTATGGATTAGCGTCGATGTCCAAACCACAAGAGGTGTAGATATGATCTCGAATTGGGTATCTGCTAACCTAGATAACCACTCATATAGCTCCTGATGGATTCCTCYAAAGAAGATCTCATGTATATAGGTAAAGATATACCTTCCTAACCAATCCTCTGTACTCAGATTAGGGTTCTTGTTCTGGGCTTCAACGAAGTTCTTTTCTTGATCCTCTATCCACTTTTGAATCTCTRTCTTTGATGGAAACCACCTTGACATTCCATCAAGAAGATTCTTGTCCCGAAAACAGAACCATTTGTTGGCACAGGGGAAGACCCAGGGTTTAGCTCCAAGAGCGCACCAACAATCCCTAACTACTGGCCCTTTTGGTAACACCTACGAAGCAGATGCAGTCTCACCCAAAGTAGCTATGAGGGGGTTGCGGGACAGAGATATCTACAACCAGGGGAATATCAAGTGGATCTAATACAAAACAATACAATATGCATAAATCACTTATCAACTAGATTTATTCCACAAACCTATCAGATCTACCAAAACAATGCAATAACAATATATCAAAGAAAAAAAACACAACATCAATCACACACACAAGACATATATACGTGGTTCACCCTCTCTCTATGGATACGCCCACATAACTGTGCTTTATGATATATTAAGATGAAGCATACAATTCTTGTCTGCACTCTTAGCTAGTAGACCTTCTTTCTTCTCCTCTCTGTCTCTCCCCTTCCAGCGCACCCAGTTGCAGGACTTGACCTCTACACCCAACTGAAGGTATTACAATACTACAAGGCTCTCACACTTATCACTTCTCTCTCGCACAACAATAATTACTCATACCAACAGTACAACTAGATCCAACAATATCGTACCAACCCAACCTAGGTCCTCTTGACCTTTATTAATACATTAAAATCACTCACCGACATCCTTAGGCCAAAACCTAGGTGTCAAAACCCTAGATACCAAAACCCTAGGTGTCTAAAACCCTAGGTCAACTTGACACGCATTTTCAGGGCTTCACCAGCTTGTCTTTCCTTTCTTCTCACGCGGTGCTCCAAAGCATCCAACGGTGGATTTTTCCGCTTGCTGAGTTGTCCATGATCCTTCTTCCTTGTTGATTTGTCATCCTCGATCTCCTCATCCAATGGCTTGCTTTCTCATACTTCGCTCCATCTTTTCTTCTCTTTTGCTCACTTCGACCCAATAACAGTCACTATGTATTCCGCGCAGTTTGCATTTTGCCTTCTCTTCCTTGATCTTCGCTTTCTTCCATATCCAAGGGCCAACAACGAATTTTCTCCTTCCCCTTTGGGAAATATTCTTAACGCTCCTCATTCACCAGATCAGGCGATGCTAAAGTGTTATTACATATATATAAAGTGAATCCTCCATCTGAGATAGTATTCCTGCCATAATAGGGGTGACTTATTACTCAATAAAAAGGTGAAAAGAAGGAACTCAAGGGCCTTTGTTAGGCTGGAGTGGTCACATATAAGGGGATGATATGCCATATTAGTGGGATTTCAGGATTGGGCACTTTATTACTGTGAAACTTCAACAAAATCTTGATATAACCAATCCGTCAGGGTCAGGTAGCCACGATCAGAGGCTAGGATATTTACCAATGGTGCCATATTTCAAGTCTGGTCCATCATCAAATAATTCAATCTCAAATAATCAAATCATCGATCCTCATTGTAATTCCTATCCCAAAGGCCCCTTAGGCTTGCTCAAGAATCATTCTGAGGTTTCTCAGGGGGTGCATGCCTCAAAATCCAAGTGTTGGTTCTCTACGTTTCCCTAAGTTGTTGAGGATGTTTCTGAGCTGGTTGATTGAACCTTGGGTGTTGTAACTTAGCTGATCAAGGGCTCTCCCTAAGCTATTCTAGATGTTTCTGAGTTGGTCGATCAAACCTTGGGTGTTGTGACTGGCTGGCTAGTAACCTCGAAAGAAATTATTGTCTGGTCTTTCCTTGGTCTCACTTCCTGGCTTAGTTGGTCTCCTCGTGATGCAATATCTTGTGGTTCAGGGGAAACTCACAAAGCTCAACGTAATCACGTCCCTTCCCTGAGAGGTACAAAAAACTTACCTACACCCTATTAATATAGTGTCTCAAAAGGAAAAACAACAGCCTACCTACACTACATTCAAAATATAGGGAACTCTTAAGGGAAGGAAACAACTAACCACCACCTTCCTAATTATTTTAGGATATAGAATGAATCAGACTCTAAAAAACCATCTTTCTTGGAAGGACACATGTCACTGAATGTGCATACGAAACCACAGTAAACTTCTATGTAAGTAAAATCACGACTCACAAAATCATGTTGTTAACCTCAGGACTTGCTTATGAAACAGTCGGGGAATACTTATATTTTTGTAACGTCCTCCTTCCAAGTTATGGACTTCTGGGATCCTACCTCCCTTTACTGGACTTATTGGATTCTACCTGCAACCACTGAATGCATGTTGTTAACCTCATTCCTTGTGTACGCAACAGTTGGAAACTTATATTTTGTGTCACTTCATTTGCAGTAAACACAACAGGGAAATACTCATAACAGTTGTGATACGCTTTCCTGGTATACAGAACAACTGGAATCCTCTATGTTGTGTCACTTCATGTATCCCATATGCAAAAATAAACTTATCTGTGAACTACCTGTACGAACTGAATCATGTTTTGAATCTCGAGACTAGAAAATGCAACAAACAACTTCTCTTTTCATAATCTGCGAACTTTATGCATGTTTTGAACCATCGAAACCTGCGTACGCAACTTGGCTTCACTATAACTAGAAGACGCAACTCGGTAACCATCCATGTACCAAAGGCACTTAATGTGCAAACGCAACAAGGCTGAATGTGCATACGCTACCATTTTGGTTACCAGAATCCATGTAACAAAGGCAACTGGGTACTTCTCTTTTGTGTCACTTATTTTATCGCATACGCAACCATTTGGCTAACGCACTAAATGTCTAGCATATGCAACAACAAAAACATTTTATGTTGTTACCACATTCCTAGCATACAGAGCATGGAAATTTATGCTTACAGAACAACATAACACTTCTTTTTGAACTAGCCCTTCCATCTCCATTGAAACGGAACAAGGAACCACCTTTTCATCTTTGAATCCTTTCCTGGCTTACAAAACAACATGGTACTTCTTTGTTTTGTCACTTCATGTGCATACTAAAATCACAGGGAACTTATCAACGTTTTTATATATGCTCTCACTACTCCGACTACAACATCACGGGAAAGATCCAGTGAAATAAAGAGCCAACAGTTCTCACTTATGCATGGCTCTCGAGGTTTAGAGGCGGCTCACTTTGCTCAATGTAATCCTGCCTCTTCCTCGAGATACTAGGTTTAGTTTCAGGGAGTCTCCTAAGGGATCAACTAAGTTATGCAGTTTTAGGGAATCACCTAAGGGAACAACTAAAGGCCTAAAGGGACACATGTCATCTTTAAGGAACATGTCGGGAGCTAATCCAACCTGGTTAGTTTTACTAGTGCCACTCATTCTGGTGTGATTAGTTCCATTGCCAATGTAAATGCCTCAATTACCTAGTATTATTAGTGTGCTAGTTCCATCGCCAACTTAAATGACTCAATAAACCAACCTTGTTAGTTACTCGTATCGCTACCCGATCTCTATTTTAGTCCTAGTACCCGTGGAAAGACAATAATAGAAAGACCTACACCCTATAATTTTAGGTCTCAGAAGGGAAGGAGCCGCCCAATCTATAATTCTATGTGCCTGTGGAAAGACAACTACCAACCTACATTCATTTTCTAGAGGCATATGAAGGGAAAGAGCAACCCAATATAGATATATACTATGTGCTAGTAGAAATACTACAATCTGGGATCCACCTTATAGTTATAGTGATTGTATAAAGGAACTATCTACGAATCACTTATTGTACAATCCGTTTACCAAGGGATAACCTCATAGTAAATTGGAAAGAAAAAAGGGGAATCAAGGGGAAGGAAAAACTAGGTGAGGGAGTAAATAGACTAATAAGGGGAAGCTTAGCCAGTTCCCGAAAGATGATCTTGGAAGTAGCTAAAGAGCAATTTCTATGCGCAGCAAAAAGGTCCAAACAGATGAAAGTGGGTCCCACAGAAACACAAGGGAGAGATCATCCTTAGTTTAGCTATGGCTTTGCATCTCCCTCACCACTAGTGTTTTTTCTTTGTTCATGAGTATCAGGTAATTCTTGGATTTTCTCCATTCACCACCCAATTAACCTTCGCTTTGTGAAAGACCACTTCTTCCCAGAGCTAGGCCAGACCAGAGCTAGGGTTTCCTTGCCTTGGGAGAATTGAGCCTCACCTATATCTAATGCCTTTAGGAAATTACGACATATTCACTCTTTACCCTAGACCTCATGCTGCTCATGGGCTGGCAAACCTCCTAAGTGTTGGGATGGTAAGAATCTCCTCGTACTTCTATTGATGGGCTTATATGCCCTAGCGCTTAAGCTACAAGGTGATAAGCCCTATTTCCTAACAAACACCTGGAGCTGCAAAGCAGTAGATCAACACTTTTTACTACTCAAACTAGGTGACCTAAACCATAGTCATGTGATATGAACTTGGGCTTGGCTAACTCACTGACCTGTACGAGTCATATTTCTGGGATGAGGTTATGGATATTCCTGGAGGGCTACGAGGGAAGAACTCTGACTATCGGGCTGGCTATGGATTAGGAATTGAACTTGGACCCATTGGGTGCATGGAGTAGAAGCACCTCTATGCCTTGGTACCTAGATGACTAGCTAGCTTTGGTTCGAAGGTTATCCCTCACACAAGGTTGCAACACCTCAAGGTTCAAACTGCTCATTCCTGTATTATGCATATCTGTCTCACTGTGCATACCGTTTCTTCCTTTCCTGTAAGCAAGCTAAAGTGTTCCCGAAAACTATTGATGACCAATTTATTGATTTGATCCTCTCTCAAAGGGAGAGAGTGGCTATAGATATAAGATGATACCTAAGCTATATAAACATTGAGTCGATCCCATCCACTTTTCAATTATTGGTGTAATAATATCCCTGTGAACCAATCAGGTGCGATCGATCTACAATCGTGGATTATTGGTGTAATAATTGGTAAA
>SNQJ01S0167824.1:4278-25124 GCA_010110895.2 Picea sitchensis
GTTCATTATTGGATAATAATTCTACATTGATATAACATTTGAAGAAAAAGGATTATAATTACACTATTATTGATTCACCCCCCCTCTCAGTAATCCAACAAATAGTAATGGAAAAATTGGGCATCCTTGCCTCAATCCTCTAGTATTTCTAAAAAAGATGGAAGGGCTTCCATTTACAGGGAGAAATTTGTAGAATTTACACACCCCATTATCCAATCAGTTGCTTCTAGACTCACATCAATCTAAAGTAAGACTAACCTTAGAAAACCACAATCCTGTTGGAGTTACTTCACACACACCTAGGATTTATTTTTCCTAAGGTTATTCCTTTTTTATTATTCATAATTAGTCATTATCCAGTCTCCTATATTTTATGGGAGAATATTCTCTTTCAGTTGACACTTCAGTTTGATTAATTGAGTTGATTTTAGATGCTGCATTGGGATCATCACCATTCAAAATTGGGATCATCACCATGCTAATTCGACCTTGCCTTGGTATCATCACCAGAGTGGTGCATTACCCTTGATTCCTTGAGTTAAATCCTCACTACTCTATGTTCAGTCAGTTAATTGAAGACTAGTTGACTAGTTAACTCAACTAGGTGGCAGTTCACTCGCGTAACTACCTGAGAGACTAGAATAGGTGTCAGTTCACTCCCATAACTGCTGGTGTGTGTAAAGATCACTCTAGACCACCACTATGGCTCACTGGTTCACCTCAAGTCGAACTTATTGATATATACAGAGTATATCATGTGTAAATTATTCATTATTCACAACGGTTAATGTGAATTCTTCCATTCTTTCTCTCCTTCTTCTTCTTTCTCCAATTCTCTCTGCAAATGTCTGTATTATTGTTTATATAGATCTATTATGTGTAGGTTAAACACATTTACATGGTATCAGAGCTGACGGGCTGCTAAGAAAAAGCTACACCAAAATATTTGCAGGTACAAAAGATTGAAGACAGTGGAAAGATGGAATTCCAAAAAGAATTCATTCTTACACCTTACAACTATTTTGCATGGAAAGAGAAAATATCCATACATCTCTGATATAGAGTGTTGTACAAGTTAACCATGAATACATATACAGAACTGACATCGGCCATAGAAAAATCCAAGTAGTTAAATCGCATGGATGAGGCACTCAGAACAATTTGCAGGCTTATCTCTCCCGATCTCCTTTTTCACATATCTTCTTGTAAGACTCCCAATGAAGCCTGGAAAATATTGGAAGGGATATTTTGAAAACAGGATGAGATGAGGGGACACATTCTAGAGGTGGAGTTGCTCACATTGGATCCAAAAAGCTTCGACAATATCGAAGATTTCTTTACAAAATTCAAGGATTTACTGTCGCAACTCAAAGTTTGCGGGGTTGATAAATTGACAGAGGAGACACAAATGGTTCTCACCATTCTCTCCAATCCTGGTTCTGAATTTTTTGTATTCATATCTACATTCCATATTGTCAAATTCACCTCTGGATTCACCTGGAAAATGCCTTCTCTTGAGGACTTTATCAAATCCTTGACACAAGAGAAAACCAAGATCATCAACATGGGCGCAATCAAAGGCCCAAGGGCTCATGCACTCACTATGCATGATGACAGCCATAAATATTAGAAATCTAAATATAAAGATAAGAGGAAATCTCATGCACATACGGAGAAGGAAGGGTACACAAAAACCTTCACCGATGCTTCCGGATCCAAATGAGAAAAGGGAAGAAAAGGAGAGAAATGAACATACTGTCACAAAGGATTCCATTCAGAATCCCCATGCATGAAAAAACAAATATATTTGATGTCTCATATACTTCAGGAAAACAACCTTGCAGATCACATCCCCGAGGTTGCAAAGAATAAGAATCCAGAACATCCAAATTCCAAGAAAAGCAATTCTAGCCATGCCTTGATTTTCATCAACTCCTCTCTTGATGCTTGGATCATAGATTCAGGAGAATCACATCACATGGTTTCCTTAGAAGTAGTATATTCTTCTCTTGATGCATGCAAAGGTCCTCCCATTCTAATGGGGGATAAATCTTCTGTCGAAGTCCCTGGCAAAGGAAGGATTGAACTCACCAACGGAAGTTTCGAGAATGTGTTGCATGTTCCCAAGATTTATGTCAACCTTATCTCCGTGTATCAGATGACGAATTATGACACCGTAAAGAGAGTTGTATTCACACCAAATTTCGTGGGAATCTATGACATGCAAACCAACTCCAGGGTTGCAACCGATGAGGTAAATCATCAATCTAGATTGTATACATTTTCTGAATTCATTGAACCTGATTCTTCTTTACTACTTACTCATGCTGACGAAAGTAGTAGGATATGGCACAAAAGTTTTGGACATTTTAATTTTAGATACATGCAATATATTGGAAATCATATATTAGTTGATGATCTACCATACATCCATTTCTCCAAGGGAGTATGTGAGGGATTTGTTCTCGAAAAACACCCTTAAGAGAAATTCGACAAGGGAAAGTCTCAACGATCTTTCACACCTTTAGATCTGATCCACGGTGACCTCATGGGTCCTTTTCTACATCCATCGATAAGAAAAGAGAGGTTTGTTCTCATTTTTGTTGACGATTTCTCACGTTTTACATGGATCTAATTTCTCAGAAAAAAATCCGAGGTCTTTCAACACCTCAAAGATTTCAAAGCTCTGGTTGAGACATAGTCCAGAAAGAAGATCAAAGTCCTCTGAATTGATAACGGGGGAGATTATGTAAATCATGAGATCCATAATATTTTCCATGAGGCAGGGATTCAGTTGCAACATACAGTTCCCTACACTCCACTACAACATGAAGTTGCTGAGCTGAAAAACAGATCTCTAAAGGAGATGGCATCTTGCATGTTGCATGCAAAGTCACTACCACAGATACTATGGGACGAATCACTTAACTGTGAAACATACATCCAAAAAAGATCTCCCCATAGATATGTCAAGGATAAGACCCCCTACAAGGCTTGGAGCGGCCTCAAACTGGAAGTGACCCACTTTCACATTTTTGGTTCTCGTGTATGGGCCCAAATTCCCTCTAAAAATAGGAAGGCACTTGATCCACAGAGCACTGAGTTCATTTTTGTTGGATACCCTAATGGTGTGAAGGGGTACCGACTTATTGATCTTTCCTCAGACCGTCTCATCATTGAGTGTAGTGTCCAATTCGAGGAAAGTGTCTCGCATATACCTCAACAACTGCATACAGACACCTTCACTCTTCCACCTATTTGAGATGATGAGCATGCACATGCTGACTCTTCTTCATAAAAGAGTTCTTATTCAGAGGACTCAGAGGATTCAAATTCATATTCAGAGTTAGTATAGTTAGATGTAGATTTAGAGCATCCAGATGCAATTTCAGAGCTAGAGAAGAGGCCCATGGGCACATGCTACTTTTTAGAATGTTGGGGATCTCGTAGGTGATCCAATCGATACTAGGAGGACTTGTACTGATTTAGAGGAGCCTCCTGTTTCACTCACTACCACTGAACCATTGCCTTCCAGGCATCTTTTCTTTGTTTAGTCTTCAGATCCACAGTCTTATGGAGAGGCTGTTGGAAATCCCTTTTGGGAATCCGCCATGCAGGAGGAGTAAAACTCCCTCCTCGAGAACCAGACTTGGGATCTAGTCCCCTTCCTTCTGGGAGAAAACTTGTCAGATGCAGATGGGTCTACATGACTAAGAGTGCAGCAGATGGATGGATCAGTAGATACAAATCCAGGCTTGTCACCAAAGGATTTCGGTAGGTTCATGGTATTGACTATGATGAGACCTTCGCTCCAGTAGGGAAGATGGATTCCATATGATTAACACTTGCCATTGTGGCAGCCAAGGGATGGGAAGTCCATCAGATGGACGTGAAGAATGCATTTCTTCACGACGATCTCTTTGAGGATATCTACATCAATCAACCCTAGGGATTTATGTAGGACTCATCTTTGGTATGTTGACTGATGAAGTCACTTCACGGCCTCAAACAAGCTCCGAGGGCATGGTATTACAAGATGGACTCCTACCTATTGTCACAGAACTTTGTACGTTGTAAAATAGACCCGAATGTATACATGATCAGGATGGTTGATTCACTTCTAATTTTAGTTTTGTATGTCGATGATTTGTTGATCACCGGTTGCTCGACTTCAGCGATTGCTGCAGTCAAGAGGATTCTTCATGACAGGTTTTTGATGACAAACATGGTGTTGCACCTCTTCCGTCACCTTAGTGAGAAAAATAGAGGTGCTTGCAAGCTCATTTGGGTCTGCTGAGTAGGACAACTGCAAGGAAAAGAGTTAGGGAAAGAAACAAAAAACTACAATTAAGAATTAAACTAAGAAATGCAATAACAACTAAATTCATGAGCATAGGGACATAGAAACAAAAAGAACTATAAGACCCATGTCACCAATGTTGAGTCTGCTCTAATAGTGAAACAATACACCAAGAAGAAAGGGGACTATGAATCCCTTCTTCCTCCAAGGGAGGGCTCTTGGACCCCCACTAGCTATCTCTTCTTACAACAAAGAAAAATGGAAAATGATGAAAGAACTCTTTAAAAATCCACTCAATGGGTGAGATGGATTGCCCAATGCAATGGTGCAAATATGCTCTTGACAAGGATGGAGTCCTCAAGAGAATAGAGGCAACATAAAATTACTTTGAATTCCTTGAAAAATGAGGTGCATCCATGGCCTTTTTATAGCATTCCTTTGAGCTATTGTTTAACTGCTTTGTAGTGTGAAAAGAGGCTAATTAGGGAATTTCTAGGTCTTTGACCAGCCATCCAGTCGAATCTAGTCCACATTTGAGGGTCAAAACGACTTGGTAGTTGAACCATAAGTGGGTGGAAGGTCGACCACTCTCATAAATGCATCGTTTAGTAGGTGCGCGGCTTTTTGCGATAACATCCATGCATCGTGCGCATGTGCGCGATTTCTGCGTTCCTGTTCCGCGCATGTGCATGCGCGCCCAGTGTCTTCATAGCGCCTTTCAATTTTTCACTAATTTGTATAGTTTTTTGATCCTTTTATGAATGCCTTGGTATTAATTCAGGTCCATGGATGACTTCATCACTGTTTGATGATGCTGAGTTCTTGTAACCATGTGCGGATGAAATTTCAGTGATAACAGATGCCCCCTAATGGATGAGGTTAGGAGCATACATATAGCCGAAATCCATCAATGTTTCTTCTACTGAGAATGTTATTGTAAGAGAGAGAAATAGTGGGGTCGTCCAGAGCGATCCATTGGAGGGAAAAAGGAACCGGTAGGACCCGATCTTCCATGAGGTGTGTAAAATAGAAAACTGTGTACAAATGAGGCGGGCATGCCCCATGCTCGTGTCATGTAACTCCAAAAAAGATGACTGAAGTGTTGGTGTAGGAAATTGCAGCGCCCTCGGGGGTGGTCGTGATAAAGACATAAGATGATTTTACAGATGAACATACTCTGAATAGTAGGCAGTGATCGCGGTAATAAGTATTACCGATTATGTGGGCATTGATAGCCCAACCAAGTTCAGAGGTCTTCAACAAATGAAAGAACTAACTGCAATAGTCGCAAAGTAAGACCCACCGTAACATGAGAAAGTGTTGGCGTCGAATTTTATGGGGGTCAACAACAACAGGGAGCAATGGTGTTGCACCCTATGTCATCCAAGATCTCTTATTGAGTGGATAATGAGAATCAAGATACTGTCTCCCTTCTGGAAAACTGTGTTGATGTCGACAAAAAGGGGGATGTGACTCCCAGAAGAAAATGGCTTCGTGAAATCTACTAGGTGAGGTGAGGAAGTGGAGGAGGTACATGGACGAAGTCAAGATGTGGGAAGACTCAAGACTGCCCTTGGTTGGAGTATGTGTGAGATAAAAAGTGGCCGCAACCGTTCAACGAGGTCGAGTGTCAAGGGGACGACAAGACCAGGGATAAGTTGTGCGAGAGGTGGGACAAGGTGAAAAAATTTAGAGGGTAGAGGTAAGTGGCCTGTGGGGTACTCTGAAGATATCGACGATTTCGGTAAGGGTGGATGATAAGTAGTGCTCCAACCAAAGGTGACATGGGTTGAGGTTGGCCAAAAAAGGGAAGTAGGTCGCCCAAAGGTGACAACAAAAAGGTAATGTAACAACTGAAAATAAAGGCATTTGTACAATAAATAACGAATAATTGGGGGGAAGTGTAAAAATACAGAAGCAGGTGCTCCAGTGTGATATGGGTGGCCCATGTAGGGCGTAATTTTCTCAGAGAACTGATGAAGGGTGGGGGCCCCATTGGTGAGTTTCTGTATGAGGTAGGTGAAATGAAGGGAGATTTGCAGATGGGTAAACGAATTGTGGATGAAATGGAGGATTCATGCTACTACGGAGGTGCAACCCGACCATAGAACCATGGAGAGAGAATCTAGGAGTCCGTTGGGAAAGCTAGCAAAATGAGGAGAAGGAGTATGTGGTTGATTCACGACATGAGTGTCAGAAGTGCCAAAAGGTGCTATGAATGGGACAAATCATGTGGGTAAGAATGCTACTAGGTGACAGTACCGAAGATGCAAATGGAGGTGCGGGTACTGTAGAGTCGGGAGTGGGGATCCTAGAGGCAAATGTCAGAGGGTGTGACTAGGAATGTAAGTGCGATACAGAGGGAAAGACTACATGCCAGTGCTGAGTATATACCTGAAGGGGTTGTGCTGATGTATGATGATCAAGTACCTGCACACATGAAAACCAAATACTCGACGTGAACAATATCTGAAGAGAATCGAAGATATGAGCATGTATTTGATAAGTGTGAATATGTGCATGCGTACCTGATCAGGGTATGAAAAATGGTTCCCTGGGGGATTAGGATGAAAAGATGCCCAGGGACTGTTGTGATGTAGATGACGGGATGTTGATCCCGTGGCTGAAGAAGGATCGAGAAATGGACATCGTGGGCTCCTGAAATGGTGAGTGGAAGTTTGGCAAACATGCCTATATATAGCTGTAGGGCCCACATTGCCACCTCATTTGTACTTGCTGCTATAGTGATTGGGCGAGAAGCATTCAGAGGAGATTGTGAGATTCGAGGAGGATGAGGCATCCGATTGAGGACCCACGAGCATCAGTTTAGTGGTATAATCATCCTACATAGAATTAGGATTTCATTTTTTGGGCAGGGGTTGTAGGGAGGGCCATACAGAGGTGTTTAGGGGGTATGGGCTCCACATGCGTGGGCGATCCGGTAATAGGAGCGCACACGTGCGCGCCTGTCCACCGGATAGACACGCATGGGAGCGCGGGTAAGGGGATTAAGGGTGCGCACGATGGGCGTGCATGTTGGTTGAACAGACGCGCACATGTGCACGCCTGTCGGTTCGACAGGTGCGCATCTGTGCGCGCCTGTATGGTGAATAGGAACGCCTGAGAGCGCTCATGTGTAGTGAACAGGTGCGCACTCATGTGTGCCTATGTAGTGAACAGGGGAGCATATGTGCGCGCTTGTGGGGTGTACAGGCGTGCATGTGTGCGTGCCTATGGGTAAAAAAACCGCGTCATGGAGGCAAGGTTGACGAGTATAAAAATTGTCTTTTTGATGTTTTGGATTGTCCATGTGGCTGAATTAGGATGGTTTTGTGTGGTACAGGTGAGCTGTGTGCATGATGTCGATTGGATGGCAAGAGCGGGATTGGTCCTAGCTGCGAGACGCCGTGGCTATTGAGGATCCAGGCGTACGTGCGACTTTGGCAGCTTGTGGGCTGCTGAAGTTCTTTGAGTGCCCCTTGATACGAGCGCAGGAGTATCTCCTGCAGTTTCTTATCCGGATGTGGAGTCTGGACCTGCACTGCTTCATAGTGAGAGGAGAGCAGATTCCGTTCACTCCGATGGAGGACGTGTACTTTCTGACTGGGCTCCCATTTCGGGGGACGCCCCTACCGGTGGAGCCGGTGCTTCCTAGGGATACACTGCTCACGATGGTGGGCCAGAGATATTGTTCGGGGATGAACTATATGTCCAACACAGTTGTGAGCATCAGGGAAATGGATGCCCTAGCTCATCGCTGCATAGCAACGATGATTGTGAGAGTGTATGGGTCACTGGCGACGCAGCGGATCAGCAGTGGCTAGCTGATGGTGATGGAGAGAGTGTTGGCCGGCGAGCATTTCGCCTGGGGGCTTACGCTGCACTCAAGGATGGTGGGGCATTTGGACCACTGTCGGTCCACGGATACGGGGGAGTTTGCCTTCAGGTCCATCCTAGTGGCCTGGTTTCTAGAGAGGGTGCCGATGTTGCGCCCTAGGATTCTATTGGGTACGCTTGGGGCACAAGAGCTGGGACTGAGGTGGTGGTCGACCATGTTGCTTTGCCATGGTGGTGGTGAGGGTGGCCACTTCTTCACTGCAGAGGTGAAACAGGTATGGCGATAGATGTCGTAGGTGATACTACAGTACCCCTATGTCGAGGTTGACTTCCGAGATGATCTGGACATGGTGCTACCTCCAGGGGAGGTGTTTGACCACCGAGGTATGTTGATTGATGATGTTGATATGTATGTTTGTGTACTTTTTTGAGATAGAATTCCATATGTATATGATATAGATGTTGATACTATCTGTTGTTTGTTTGCATGTGCAGATGTGGCACCTCACGGGTGCGAGGTGGAGTTGCAGAGAGGGTTGGCTCGTCAATAATCGAAGAGACTTCCGCGGGGAGAGAGACGTTGGCGTGAGGACGCCATGGGGCGACCAGCTAAGCCAGAGAGGGTAGCGAGGAGACGCCAGTTTGATGACCCTAGTGCTGGACCATCACACGCTCCTCCGGCAGCTACCGTAATGGATTTTGAGGATATACGCCGTCATTTGGAGGTGGTGTTATAGGATGTGCCTGAGGGCATATGGTCTCGCATCCAAGATGAGGCTTTCCTGGAGCAGTGTGTGGGGGTGGCGCTGCCATGGCGGGCCATAGTATGACGAGCAGCAGTGGTTGCGGCGATGACAACCGGACGACTGCCATCAGGGCTGGAGGGGCCGGTAGGGGGTGGAACACCACCACCTGGGGCAGGTGGTGGTGGGCCGCCACCGCCTAATGGAGGAGTAGGCGGTGGTGCTCTAGAGGCACCGTGAGTGGTGCTCTATGCATTGATGTATATATATATATTTTGTATATAGGCTGGTGAGCCCATTTTGTACCGAGGTGTTTCATTGGCCTGCGGATAGTTGCATTTTTTGTATGTAAACAGTTGGATGACACTGTGGACCTTTTGATATATACACGAGTATACATTTTTGAGATCTATGTGGTGTTTACATGTGTTTTGTTAATGTATTGATGATGTCTAATCTATATATGTGATGACAGTTTGTGTTATATGTTTATGTATGTGTAGATGTAGCTTGATGTGATAGATGCCAGTCTAACACAATATTAGCTAGGTTATTCGTAATTTGATTCAATTGTCTTGGAATATGTGTAAATGTAATGGAATCAAAATGTCGAGATAAAAGTCTAACTTGCAGGTACTTGCGAAAGAGGTAAGGATCACGGACGCGGTACACATTGTTGAGCTGGAGTATGACTAGTTGAGAGTCGAGGAAGACGCTAAGGTGACGAATACGATGATCCTAGGCATTGGCCAGGAGACCGATGATGGCGGTGTATTTGGCTTGGTTGTTCGTTGTTGACCCTAAACATATGCCGCTTGAATGGAGCATTTCATGTGAGGGGGTGTAGAGAGCCCAAGCCGCTGAAGCGAGATTTTGTGTCCAACGGCTGGCGCCGTCGGTGTAATCGATGTGGTAGGCTGGTGGAGGAAGCATCTATCAATAAAACAAAGGATAGTTTAGACGTGAGGGAGGAAAGAAGATTAAAAACTCTATAAAAGAAATAACCTAAAAGTAGAATGACTACATTTAAGCATAGAGTTTCTTGAGATACAACCCGTTGACGGGTTCTTTGAGAGAGAGGCCTTCAGGGGAGGCCAGGATGTATGCACCTTTGGTGAGAAAATGTTGGATAATGTATGGGCCATGCCAGAGTGACTCGAATTTGTCGTGGAAAAAGGTATCATGAGCGATATCGTAAGCCAGGACGAGGTCGCCTTCACGAAATGAGCGAAGGTTGACATGGTGATCAAAGGTAGCCTTGGATCATTTTTTAGCTGCCTCGTTGTTTTGTAAGGAAGATTGATGATCTTCATCCAGAGACTCCAAGTTCAGCAAGCACTGCTCCATTAGAGCAGTGTCGGGTAATAGCTCAATTGTGGTGCGTAAGGTGGGAATTTTGCATTCGATGGGAAGAGTGGCCTCAACCCCATGGACTAGATGAAATGGTGTGAAACTAGTAGCTGTTTTCACCGCTGTACGGTAAGCCCATAGCACAGAAAATAACATATGATGCCAATTGGTTTTATGTTTATTAACCATGTGTTGTAACATGGTCTTGAGGACTTTGTTAACAACTTCGACCTGTCCGTTAGACTGAGGGTAATATGGTGAGGCAAACTCATGAGAGAACCCTAACCGAGATGAGAGTTCGATGAATATCTCATTCTCGAAGTGTTTCCCATGATCGGAAACAAGTTGGAGGGGTACTCCAAAGCGGGATATGATGTGATTAAAGAAACAATGCGCTGCAGTGTCAACGATGTTGTTGAAGGTGGGCATAACTTCCACCCATTTGGTGAAGTAATCAACGGTGACAACAATGTATTTGTGACCATTACTGGAGGGGGGATTACAATTTATGAAGTCGATGCCCCATTTACAAAAATGTCCGGCAGTGATGACGGGATGAAGAAGAGCGGGGGGAGCTCGGGCTTTATTGGCGTAGAGCTGACATTGCTCACATTGTTTCACGGCGTGAATGAAATCGTGAAACAAGGTAGGCTAAAAGTAACCGGCTCAGATAATCTTCTGAGTAGTGGATATGCCTGATATATGGCCCCCACATGCACCACTATGGCAGTCATTTAAAACTCTATCGGCTTCATCCATAGTCAATCATCGCCGAAGAATGGTGTCGACTCCCCGTCGATATAGGATGTCTTCGATGAGGAGGTAGCAGGGGGCTTGATGTCGAATATGACGACGATCATCTCGTGAAAGGTGGTTACAGAACTTTTGAGTTCGGAGGTAGACGAGGAGGTCGTCGTACCAAGGATCATCCAAAGTGATGTAAAAGAGATGTTCGTCAGGAAAGTCGGTGTTGACGGGGGTACTGGTGGTGTCAAAGGGGAGGGCCGTGACAAGTTCAGTGAGAACGAGGGAATTCTTACTCTTAGGTGTTGAGAACTCGAGGTCATACTCCTAAAGGATAATGATCCATCGAGCAAATTTTCCGTTAACTTGCTGACGACTGAGAAAGTACTGCATAGGGTTGGAATCTGCGACGACCTTTGTTGTTCGAAGCAGAATGTAGTGGCGCAGTTTTTGGACTGCAAGGACAACTGCTAGAGAAAGTTTCTCTTCATGTTTATACTTCAAGGGTGGTCCTGAGAGGTTTTTAGTATGTAATAAATGACATGCTCACGATGGTCATCACCTACCTGGATGAGAACTCCCGCTACTGATACAACTGATGCTGATACATAGAGGATATAGTCACGATTGTAGTCAGGTGCACTAATTAAAGGTGCGTTCGAGAGGGTGGTTTTAAGATTGTCAAATGACTGTTGGGCATGGTCGTCCCAGTGAAAAGGGATGTCATGACATAGTAAGCGAAGGAAACCGTGTGTGCGTATGGTGTAGTCTGGGACAAAGCGTCTAAGAAAGTTAGCTTTTCCTTGTAGGCTCTGAAGTTACCGTAAATTCTGGGGAGGTGGAATTTCAGTGATAGCTTGGAATTTGAGGGGGTCCATGATAATACCGCTTTGGGAAATAATAAAGACAAGGAAGCACCCTGCGGTGACATAGAATACGCACTTGAGAGGATTCAAGCGGATGTTGTACTGACGACACCGTTGAAAGATGATTCATAAATCATCAAGATGCTGTGTGTGTTTCTTGGATCGAGTTGTGAGGTCGTCCAAGTAGGAGAGGATGATATGAGCCAGATCATGAAAGATGTATGTCATAGCCCGCTGGAAAGTTGCGCTAGCATTCTTTAAGCCAAAAGTCATGACATGATATGAAAAAGTACCCCACGGGGTAGTGAATGCGGTTTTATATTGAGTGGCTGGGTGAATTTGAATTTGATTATAACCAGAGAATCCATCCGTAAAGGATAGAGCCTCGTGGCCTGCGTAGTCGTCAATAATTTGATCGATGAAAGGCGTTGGAAAGTTGTCTTTGGGACATGCATGATTGAGATCATGAAAGTCGGTGCAAACACGGATAGTGCCCTATTTTTTGTTAATGGGTACAGGGTTGGAAACCCATGAGGTATAGGCGATGGGGTAAATGAACCCGACAGCGCGTAATTTGTCAATTTCGGCTTTGATGGCCACAACTTTGGATTGGTGTAGCGGTCGTTGTTTTTGACGAACTGGTGTAATATCAGGCTAGGTGTCGATGCGATGTTCGATGATGGAGGGATCGAGGCCAGGCATTTCCATGTACGACCAGGAAAAAATATCCTGATATTCTTGGAATAGGGATTTATATGCGGTGATTTCCTGAGGAGTGCAAGCAGCTCCAATAGTGATTTCCTCGACGATGCCATTTTTAATGGAAATGTTGGCCATGTTGCCTTCTTCAAAAGCATCAGGGGAAGGAATGGGGTTTTTGAACCAGTTGATAGGCCCTGATGGGATAAAATCCTTGGTTTCGACCACGTAAATGGGGTTTTGGTTAGGAGGCATGGAGGCTTCCTGTGGAGAGAAGAGTGCGCAGTGGTGTAGCGCATCCCAGGGGAGGTCTGGGTGGTTTAACTCTTCGAGTATTTCTTCGTCGCATTGGAAGTGACGGAAATACAAGGGTTCTTGAGGAGTGATATCAGTGATGATGGTTGTGTGGTTGCCCCCTGGTGAAGAAGCAGGGGGAGAAATGTTAGGAGATGGTGAGGGTTCACTCGACATAAACCATATATTAAAGTACTGTAGGGTACCCGTGGTAGTTGGGTGTAAAATGTCCATAGGGGAATGAGTGGGAGAGTTGGGGGGATTGGTGAGTGTATCTTCAGATAAGTCGTTTAAGAACCAGGGAGGTGTTGGAAGGGCCTCGGGTTTAGGAGAAATGACATGAAGATCCTCTAGCGATGAGGTAATGTAAATTATCGCCTCTCCAGGCCGTGGAAGTAGTGTCAATTGGCGTTGCCTGTATTCAAGGATCATAGGACACTGGTATGTAAAATGAGCTAATGAATCGCAGAGAGAGCAAGGGCGTCTCATACGTTCATTGACTGAAGTGCTGACATACCAGATGTCAGTGATATTGGTGGAGGAGGATGTAGCAGGACTAGGGTTGCTCTGGAATCTCTGGCGTACTGCGGCTAATGTCTTCCGAAAGCATGGCAGTGCTGGGAAATGGTGGGTATAATGGCCATATTTTGAACATATAGTACAAGTGAATTTGGTCCGCAACCCTTTATTACTGGAAGGGGGGGTGGTAGTGGAAGGACTAGCTATAGTGGCGAGTGTTGGGGGAGTGTGATTGATAGAATCAAATTCCGTAACTCTGGTAGAGATGGGCAGTTGTTGGTTGGGTTTCCCTCTTTCTTACATAGTGCGCAAGGTGGTGGGATGCGTGGAGGAAGGGGAGTTGTGGGCTCCTTTTTCTTTCTCCTGNGGGGATTCCTTCTTTTTTGGGGGGGAGGGATGGTCGAGGAACCATCTCTGGTGGGTGTAAATACTAAACTGGGATTTCTAACACCATATTAGGTAGTGTGAGTGTTGCGGCTACTTGAAAAGCTTCGATGCCTGGTGGAGGGTAGAAGAAGGGAATTTAGGTGATGGCTTGTGGAACTGTCTCCCAAACTGGGATATGTCCTTGGGGAGAGGTAGAATCGTGGACTGGTGGGGTCGATGAGTGTCCAGGAGGTTCCGGAGGGGGGGGTTCTACGACGAGTGGGACGTCAGATATGATAGAAGCCTCGGTATGAGGAAGGGTATCCTCTGTGTGAGTTCCGTTAGATGATACGACACATACTTGATTGGAAGGATGAAGGAGTGGTGGTGCTCCATGGTAAGTTCCTAACAAGGATGGATCTTTGAAAATCCCAGGACCCATCTCAACGAGTGGATATGTGTCGTGGCTTGTGTGAATGAGAGGAAGAATGTTATCAATGTTGGTAGATGGATTAGGTTTGTAATGTGAGACTTGTTCAATGGTAATGATCTTCCCATTGTGAGGGAACATCATTGTCTGAAAGACGGAATATGCCACTACCTTCATAGAGTACATGTAGCTACGACCAAACAGGATATTATAATCAAGTGGGGAGTCAATAAATTCAATATCGATGAGAATAGTCTTGCCCCCGAGTTCGACGGGGACATTTTGGAAGAGCCCTTCAGGAGAGGATTGTCTTCCATCATAAGCTCATAAGGTGATGGTAGAGGGAATGAGTTTGGGGGAACCAAGCTTCTACCATACTGTTTTGGACATAATGCATGTAGATGCACCTTCATCGATGATACACTGATGAACTGTGATGTTCCATATTTTTACTAGTATTTGAAAAGCGATCAAGGCGGGAAGACGAGGTTCTCCGCTGTCAATATCAAAGGTAATGAGTCGGGTATTTGCGGGGTCAATTTCCCCCAAGGCGGAAAGTAATGATTTCCGCTGAGTAGGACAAGTCTGGAGGAATTCCAAAACTGACATGGTAGTTGGGGATTGTGCTAAGTTGTCTACCAAACTATAGTTATGAGCTACCTTAGCCTATGGGTTGTGGACATTTCTGTGCAATGGGATGCGAGGGATGTGAAGAGGTGGCTCGAAAGTAGGGAGAGGAATCACCAATGGGGGTCCCGTTGGTGTAGGGTTTGTCTCTGGAGGGATGGGAGGAGACTCGGTGGGTGCATGATACTGACGATTTCATGTTTGCAGAAGGATTTCTTCCTCACTAGTGAGGAGAATTGTGCGATCTACTGGATTGTTGGGGTTGAGGCATTGTCCCACCTGAGGTGGGGGATGTTGTGTGTCATGTTGGGTGTTTATCACACCTTGATATGGAATAGGATTTTGTAGCACGACATGAGGGGGTTTTTATACGTATTGTTGTGGTGCCTGCTGAGGGGCAGGCCGTGCTGGAGAATGGGGAAGACTACCAGAGTCTTTCAACCATTTGAAATCAACGATTTGGGGGAAATGATGAGTGTAATGGCCAAAATCACCACAAAGGGCACAAGGGAAGTTGGTTTTAACATTATTGTTATTTCTCCCTTGGCACTTATTATTATTTCCCCCCTGAGGGTTTTGATGCCCCTGGTTCTGGGTGCCCCCAGTAGATTGGTGTTGTTGGGGTTGATTCTCGCCTTGACCTGGGTTGTTGTTATTCCTGTTCCATCCTTTCTTTTTGGAATTTCTCGACAGATGGGTTAGATTGGCCGTATTTAGCTGTTCGAAATTTTGGTATTGCTGAATGGCAGAAGGTTGAACAAAATTCACCCCTGCATGAGGATGTGGGGGAGCCATGGGTTGTGGGGGACCAGGAAAAGGGAAGTATGGATTCTATGGTGGTAACGATCCATAAGGTACATAGGAAGGTGTAGTGCTTTCGCTAGTACTATAAGATGAAGTAGAGGGGGTACCAGAGTTCGTTTGAATAGGTGGATGTATGGGGGGTGCCGACGGTGGTCCACTGATGGGNTAAGAAGTACCCCCATATGTCGGCGGGTATTGAGGTGTTCAGAAGGAACCGCTTGGAGGGTATTTAGTACACAGATCAAGGTACGTTGGGTTCAAAATTCAGCTCCTGAGGCCTTATACTTTCAGAGATACAACCTGTACAAGATAGGGTTCTGGAATCATCCTGAAATGAGTCATTGTGGAATTTTCGCTATAAAACATTTTCTGTAACGTTTCAGACCCTCTACCTCGGAGGCCATTTACAGAAATTAGTAATACAACTGTGGTAAAAAATTTAGCTTCTGGGTCATCTTAAATTTGTAGATACACCTTGTGTAAGATAGGGTATTGTTGGTAGCCAATTCAATTTTTTCCATTGAATTATAAGCTGCCTACACCTTTTGTCTCCTGAATGTCAAGGTATCGTCGCATTTTGGAAAGAGACGATGTTTTCATTTCATATGACATTTGAAAATTGGTTTCAATTTAGTTTTCACGACTGAAAGCGTGAAAACTCCTCCATCGTTATTTGGACTGTCATGATCTGCTCATTGATATTATGATTGGTACTTACTTTTGGTTTATTTTTCGAACTTTGTCCATTTGCATATTATCACTCTGATTGTGCAAGTTAATTGATAAGGCATTGAGCATGTTAAGTTATGGGTTATATTTGATTTCATAAGGGTCATGGTTGATCTTGTTTTATATGATGTGATCCTCACTGTTATAATCTTTTGACCTATCGATTTTATGAAAGCTCTTGTCACAATGTTTTATAAACTTTGATTATGCAAAAAATCGCATGGGTAACCTATGAGTCTCATTTCATATTTGAATGACAATAGTCTAAAGTTATACATGGCGCGTTGGTGAAACATTTGGAATTTGGATTTAATGGTTTGAATTATTACAATGGCGCGTATTAACTTTGGGTTTGATTCTATATTGAATATCCATGGTTTCAAATGATACAATGGTGCCTTGGTATCACTATCCAATGTTTAAATCCTTGTGTTAACCGATTAATGTGGTTTGAGTGATATCGTGATTGATTAAACAGTGTTGTACTGTGCCATTAATATGTTGTGCATGGAAGTGAACTAACCCACCACCTTCGCACGCGCATATTGATTTGCCTCCCCTTTGAACGCTTGCAGTTGTTAGTCCTATCGATTTTTGCCCCTGTGTGTTGTTGTGTTCAATCCAAACCCTACCATGCACCCGCACCATGGCCCCGGTCGTAAGGGCTGAACCCAATGGTAGCCAGGCATTGTTGATGTTCGATGGTGCTTACAGTGACCTTGAGGAATTCGGATGGCTCCCGTTCATACGAAATTTTGATGGCTATAACCCTGGTGTGGCTCGACAATTCGCGTTAACCTTTGATGGCTGTCGAGCCAAGGTTGGGGATGTGCAGTTAGAAATTGATGAGCAATTTCTTAGTTTGGCTACCGGTCTGCCTGCTGTCAGACAGAAATGGTCAAAAAATTGCAAAGTGGAAGATGTCCCGTGGACATTACTCTTCCAATCACGAAGGGTGAGTTCTTGTGACAAGGATTTGCCCGCTAATATGCTTAAGCAACGCTGGCACAACTTGCTGATGGTAACCAAGTAGTTCATTACCTGCGAGGGCCGGTATGGTTTCATTTTATTGTACCATCTTCGGCTACTGATGGTTTTCATGGGCTATGAGCTTAATATGCCTTACTACTTGCATAGGAGTTTGTTTAAAATGTCTAAAAGGTACAAACGGAACCAGCCCGATAGCAGTCTTTTTCATTTTGGGTTAATTAAAATGCTTATAGTTTGTAAGTTGGGGTTACACCGTGACTGTTGGGAGGATTTTCTTAAACGCAATAATTTTGGTGACTCAAGCCCACCACAGGTTGACAAACCTGTGGTGAGCGAGTGCAAATCAGTACCCCTTGTTCCTCACTGTGCTCTGTTGCCTAAACCCCTACCCGATTTTCCTATTGACCTACCCAATTCTGTTACCCAGGATACCGAAGCTGCTAAACCTGTGGCTAAAAGGCCTAAAGCCAAACCCTCTGCCAATTCTAAAGGCAAGAAAAATGCCCAGTTAATCTCTCGCATGGCAAGAAACAAACCTAAAGCACCTGTCAACCCTGACCCTATTATGGCAAGTGAAGATTCTGACTCAGAGGTTGAACGTTACCTAGAAAGTGAGTATCCATACTCTGAAGGTCTATGTAATAAACCCGCATATGATTTTGTGAAGAACCTACCACCTTTCTTGCGAAGTGATCCTAATTATCCAGGCATCAAAATGCCTTGTGAAACCCCAGGTGACTCGTCTAAACCCCATCCTGCTCTAGTCGAACCAACTGCTCCACCATGTGATCAGTGTGGCTCGTGGTTGGAAAGGTTTTACCTCGACGTGCCAATGTTGCAGTCCATAATTCATGCTCTGGAGGATCAAGTTGCAAGGCTCACCAGTCAAAAGGCGAATATGCCATCCACTGATAAGAAACAGCAAACAATAGGTTCGATTTTGTTTAAGAATGTGGAGTCGGCTACAACAATCGTCAATTCAAAATTGGCATATCTCAAACAACCTCACTGGTATGACTTTCACCTATTTATATCACATACTCATAAACTCTGTTTATATCATGGATCTGCTCTGTCCTATAAGCATGCACTATTGTATATAATTTTGTGTTGATAAATCAATTTTTATTATCGTTTAAGTTTTGTTTGGATTTGGTTTTGATTCCAGTGATCGCGAGATAGATTTAATTTGTTTAATTTGGCTTCAATCGAATACTCTGTTGATAATCGAAGTTGTCAATATTTTCTAAACACAGGCTATTTTTGGTATTCCAATTTTGGACACAGTCAATATATCATTTCAGATTGGTTATATTCTATGTGATATAGGTGGGAATTATGGTTAATTGTTTTGATTGTATGTTTTCTGGCCAATTCGAATACCATTATGTTATCACATGACCAAATTTCGAATGGATACGAATCGTATTTGTTACACCCAACCAAATCGATTCAAACTGTTTCGTTTGACCATGTCACCGGATTGCAACAAATGTATTGTTTGAATTCGATTTGAGGAATGAAATTAACTGTATCCAGTCTCATGATTTGTTTTTATAATTAAACTCACCCATATTCGTTTTGATTATTTACCCAGTTTATATTATGGATTCTGTTACGCTCCTGTCTATTGACTGTGTGGTGATCAATAACGAAATTCGTTGGGTCGATACTCATTGAGTATGATTTCATTTGAATATAATCTAAACAATTACCTATCTTTGCACTTCATTGAATGATATCAATGCTATGACTATAACGAGTCAATGATGGTTACGACTATTATTTTGGTCATATCTGTTAACTGTTTGACTCTCAGCGAACGAAGTCTATGGCAAAAGTTTGTGGATGCTGTTATGTATAATCGTAACAGTTTGATATTTGATTAAAATGATATGAATTTTATGCACAGCCGTAACCAATCAATTATGATGGTGTTCGATTATAACTATATCAATTTTGATTACATCGAATCTTATACGATATGATCTACTTGTAATTTCATTTGTTATGAAACAGTCCTATTATGATTTGACCGATTTTATGGCAACTAAAAAACAGAGCATTCTTACTCTGTTCCTATTGCATCCTTTTCGATTTGGTTCAATTTGAATGATAAATTGTGTTTGAACTATTAGTGATTCATTTTGGATATTTGTTAAAAGAAAATTAAATTGATTGTTTTAAAAGATTTCATTTGATTGATATCTAGTCCTGTTTGCTATTTTAGACTAGCTACAGAATCAGATGATTCTGTAGCTAAGTCTGTAGGATCAATTTTTTAGTATTTTGTTGCTGAAATATCTTTCGAATTTGACATTTGTGTTCTATTGCAGGTAAAATCGAATTTGCAATTGAGTTTTTGAGCAGTTAGGGGATATTTCAAAGATTTTACTTGCATTTTATTTTCTTAGTTTAGGTGATTTTGGGATATTTCCCAGATTATGTAAAACAATTTGGCATTATCCACAAGGATGTTTTACCTTGTGAAGAGACCTATATATACTTATGATTTTTGTAATAATCATCATCCTCATTCGTGGGAGAACAAGGATATGGAGTTCTAATACAGACTGAAGCAGAATTTGATGTTTTGTCACAGCTTTAGCTTCTCAATATATCAATATTTTGTTTTATTTTGTGTGTATCAATTTGTTTATGGTTTATGACTACTTTAGCTATCTAAATCATGTGAAAATGATATAATTGTAATCACTGTTATCCATATCTTGTCTCTTCCAAATAGATAAAAGACATAACAATTGTTAATTCAGTTTATGAATGACAGGTTTATCTTCTTCATAGATTGAACTGTTAAATATAATTCTTTGCATAACAGGTTTCCCTTATTGCAGAGCTTTATAATCATAAGATTGTTATGATTTTCTTTTATGTCTTGTTTGTCCTGTAAAACAGTTCAAGGAGCAACACAACCTATCATTTATGAGAAGCCTACGGATTAACCGGTGCGAGTTTCCCTCCTCCGACCAACTTAGAAGTTATCATACACAGGGAAGACTTGGAGCGTTTCCAGGTCAATTAGTTTGTTGTTTACTGTTTTCATTAAGTAGTTTAATTCAGATATAAGATTAATTAGATTTATATTAGATTGTTTAATTTCAATAAATATATTAGATTGTTTAATTTCAGTTATGTTTATTTCTTTTTCATAAAATATAAAAATAAAAAACATATCTTGCTGTCTTAGGGCAGAAAAAACATGAGTTTTGCAGGTTTTAATTAAATCTGTAGGTTGTTTATAGTGTACATTTGTGAATAAGTAATATTACAGCTAGTAATTAGATAGTTGATTTGAGTTATTATAATAGTAATTAGTAGATTGTATATAATAGTTAGAATAGTTATATTTAGTTTTAGTTTAACTTAGTAGTTTGTTTTAATTATATTAGTGTATTAGTTAGTTTTAATTAGTTTAGTTTCTTTTATTTAGTTTTAGTTAGTTTTAGTTTGTTTGTTTATTTTAGTTAGATTACTTAGCTCAGATCAATTCTCTCTTTGGTTTTCTTAAAAGACCTTAGAGCGGCCAA
>SNQJ01S0167828.1:10521-30258 GCA_010110895.2 Picea sitchensis
GGCACCTATGGAAGAGAAACACTTACCTTGGTACTTTATTTTAATTAAAAATTTAACAGGTATCTCTGCCTCGAAATCCTCGAGCTGATTCAACCTATTGTTGTGCCACAACCTCCTGTTCGACGAACTCTCGGATTACTGCTTCATTGGCAGGTCCCTCTAAGTGTTGTTCAACTGTAATGGTAACTTGCTCTAGTTTTGTTCTTCGACCTTCAATATCTGCAAATAGTTGGCAAGCCTCATCCTGAATTGGTTGGAGTCTCTGAGTCACTTCCATTACTTTTCTTTGAATGGTGTGGACCTGCTGTTGGGAATTTCATTGGTCTTGGGATCGCTTCATCCTTTCAACTGCTGACAGGGGATTCAACTGCACCTGTACTATTTATCCTTGCTTCTTTGCCTCTTGGAGTTGTGACTCTAGTGCCTTTAATTCAGAATCCTCAGTGAGTCACTCATAAGTCTGGGCACTGTGATCACTTATTTGTTTACATTCCATGGCTAGGGCCTTGATTATTTCAACTGCGCTTCGAGTAGTTGCTTCTCTTTGATCTCGTACATCTGGCAGAGTGCTAGGCACTTTTCTGAGCTCTAAGTCTGTTATTCTTTGTTGTAACTTCTGGATAGCTTCAGCGAGATGCACAAATTCATGCTCCACTTGGTCTTCTGCCTTTGGATCTAAGCCTGTCACAGAGCGAAGTGTTATGTCGACAGTTTCTTTGACTCCCCGTTGTTCTGTGAGAAACTGTTATTTTTCTTGCTTGGTCTGTGCTCCCTCTTCTTCATACTTGGCTTGAAGGTCCTCTTTCTCCTTTTGTGCAACCCGATGTTTCTCTACCATTTCTTCTTGTGCTTGCTTCAGGGTCACTATGGCCTATTCTTTCTCTTCTTGCACTCGATGAAGGTGAGCTTCGGTCGCATCAGCTAGTCTGTAGAGTTGGGTAGGCTCATCTCCCAACTTTGGTTCTTCTGATGGTGGGGGCACGGCTGGAGTGAAGGGCATGTTGTACCCCTCTCATCTCTATCGTGATTCTATAATACAAGGATTCTTGCTTGGCTTCAGTGTTCTGCAAAATTTCCTACGAAGCATCTGATATGGTTGTGATGATGAGATCAAATTCATCGATCATGAGTACAGTCTGAAGCTTTGGCTTGCTTGCTTTGGATTTCTTCCGCGAGGTAACTTTCATGGTAGAAACCTTCCTTTTCTTCAATGGATTTGCGTCATCAAGTGGGTTTCGTGGTAGGGTTACTTTTCCTTGCTCCTTCTTATCTTATTCCCATGCTTTTTCTTCTTTCTCCTCTTTTTCCACCTCGTCACCTCTTCCTCCACCAGGTGAATCTGAGGCAATCTCTCCTGAGGCACTGCTCAGTTCTTTTACATCTTCATTCTTCTTCCTTTTGCTACTATTGGGTGCATTATACTCCTCATGGGTAACTATCAGGCTTCCAATGAGGTTTGGGTCAGACAATTCTACCTTAGCGAATGGTATAAGGAACTCTTCAGGCCATTCCTTAGTGATTTCTTCCAGGTCCTCCTCGGTGAGATTATAGTATGACTGAAGATCTTCTTTATTCTCATCTGTGCACACGATGATATATATGAAATGCCCATCTGCTCAAAACTTCATAAGGGGTATGAACCTGTCCAGAGTGTTTGGCGTCATCCAGGGGAATGATTTGATAGCTCTTTTGAGCTATAGGTAGTAGGTATGGAATACTACATTCGACTGTTATAACCCTAAACTACACCAAACATGCATACCTGGCATCATGCCATATTAATTTCTGTCTTTTCCATGCCATCACTAAATGACTCTTCTAAAAACCATTTTTTTGAAGGTCTACGTGCCTTAAACCACTACTGCCCATGTACACACTCTTGCTGCATCACTACAGCTCACATACACTCACAAAAAATTGCATTGAAAAGGGATACGAGTTTCTAGGCCATTACTTAATCAGTTGACCGCCAATAGCCAGTCACCCCAACCGTTACTATCTCTTTTGGCCTATAAAAGAAGGTGTTGGGGCCCCATTCCAAAGAGAAGCACGAGAGCATAGAAACTTTGCCCATTTCAATATTCCCCATTTGCCCCAATATTTTGCAACCACATTGTGAGTTTGAGCCAGGATTGCTTCTTCCTCCTTTTCAAATCCTTGCCATTTTCCTAGAGAGAACTGAAGAGGAGAAGAATATGTGGAAGAAATTGGTGCATGGTGAAGAGGAGCCCAGGACCAAGTTTGAGGAGTAGTGTTGATCTCATGTTGTAAATGAATTTTGTGAGATTAATATAAAGAAGTACTTTTTCCATCCCGCCAAATGATATCTTAAATATTTATGATTAGTTTACATTTCTTGATTATGATGTCTAACCCACTACTCCATATGTAGAATGCATGCTTGTAGTTTCTTGTTTTTCTTTTGGTGAATGCAATTCAGCCATGGGAGGAGACTTGTAGTCGAGAAACAACCAAGCACAAAGGGATATTTATTTGGGTGTTTTTGAATCCGTTTACTCATTGTTTTTGAGTTTCTGTAAGCTTCTGTCTCTTTAAGGGATTTTGGTCTTCCATACTAGTACTCCCTACCTGTCCTTGACTATTGGTTTTCACTTTTTGAGAAGTTGCAGAGGTGTATGTGACTTGTAGTGGTCCTACACACATCCATACGCACCCTTCCTTTGGAAAACCCACGTACATACGTAGGCTATTGAAGTGTCAGTAGCGTGTCTGTGTTGAGAATTGTTTTTTGAAGAGGCAGTCATCCTCTTCTCTGTCAGAAGTCACACTTCTCAAGGGTTTTCTTAATCTAGAACTGGTCTCTATTATAGCAGTTTGTATCCTAGGTTTGACATCAACATAGCTTTCTTTTCATCAAAAGATTTCTTTTGTTTTCTTTGATAGGTTTTTTAGACAAGTTTGTGAGTCTCCTTTGATATGCATGTTTGGTATTGTAAGTGAATCCATGCGATTTGCAATTGGGCCTGAATTCATTTCTTGGTCTTGACTTGTCATCATTTTCTCCTTTTTTTCTTTATAAGAAAATAAAAGAATTCATTTTCAAATTTCTTGTTTTGAAGCATAAAACAATAAAAAAAAATCTTTCATTTCTTTGTTTGGTAAAGTAGTTTAGGTTAGTTTCTTCATTTACCAAGGAAAAGGAAAGTTTTCTTAAGTTATTTACTTTAATGCTTAGGAAATTAAGTAGCTTGTAGTCGAGCAAAATCTTGTTTTAAGTTTTTCTTTTCAAATATCTGAGAAACATAGTTACGAAAAATTTTCGTTAAAGAGTTTAAATTGGAAAATCTTTATTTTTGAAGAAGAAGTAGTTTGTTTTAAGTTTCATCTTATTCTCTTCTCTTTCATCTCTTAAAGAAAATCACTAGTTTCACTTTCGTTCCTTTTGAATTAAGACAACCACTAAAATTAATGCTTAATTAAAATTTACTATACTTTATGTTTGTAGGGTCCATCAATTTAGTATAGGCTAGAGCTTTGATTTAGGATTGGAGAGGAAACTCTTTAAGGCTACAAAAAGAAACATAAGAGTATGTGCTAGAGAGTGCTTGAAAGTCCAGTAACCATGAAATTTATCCAGGACCCCCATATAACATAGGGGATAAACACGAGGTTGTGTGCGAAAAGGTAGCGTAGATAACCCCTCCAAATCCGGACCAAGCATAGTGGGGAACACATATAGAGGGCATATCTTGGAATTCTGTTGATCGCATTTTCCACGGAGCTTAGTGGGTCTTGAATCAGCTCAAGGTCCTGAGTCATCTTCCTGAACACTTTCTTTTGATACCCTTGATAGGTTTCAGGCTTGATACCCTACTCATTGCGGTCCACCCAACTATCGAGTGTACCTTCCTGGCGACTGGTCAGGCGCTGGAAACCTAGTTGCCTTTATCTTAGTGACTTACACAGGTGACTGCGGAGGTATAACGCGGTACCTAGGGTAGACATCGGGCCATGATTTGAAGAGCATACCTAGAGGGTGCTTCCGTATTTGATTTTCACTTGCACCAGTAAGTTTCTCTAACGTTGGCTGGTGTAACTGTTTTTCCAACTGGCTAGTGATTTGCTTGTCTTATCTCATAGGATTTTTTTCTAGTGTGTGTTGGTTTTTAAAACGTTAATAGAAATCCCTAGTTTGTCATTGATATTCTCACACTATGGAGGATCAGGAGCTCCTCTGGTCACAAAGGCTTCTTGGCTTGCCACCGATTAATCTGGAGCCACCCCCACCATCGCTAAGGCGAAGACTAGACTAGAAAGGCTCTTTTGAGGCGACCGGGCCACAGGAGACTGAGCCCAACCCATCTCTGAGAGGATAACATTTGATTCCAAAGGAAAAAACCATTTTTGACCTCAGAGAGAAATCTCTTGGTCCATATAACCCTTCGACCATTGATCTATCGATGCCCATTGTCATACAGGTTAAACCTTATGAGTGTCAGGTAGTGTCACCAGCAACGATGGAGAAAAATGCTACTACTTCTTCAGGGAATTATTATACTCCCTCTATGGATGTCACCACATGGTGTTTTCTGCCTCCTAACCAACCGTCATCAGTTCATAACACCATGGTCTCAACTGCCTCTACCTCAGAAAATGGTCTGATTCTGTCTATGGCGGCGATCACTAATCCTTTCACCCAGAGTGAGATATGCCCTCCATTCTCATACGGCATGCCTGGCTTCGATACAAACTCTGTCCTTTCCTACTCCACTCTACAGACTTTATGTCTAGGGGCAAGGAGCTCTAATGCTCCTCTGCAAGGATCCATGGGGGGCACTTTAGCTCTCTATAACGCTTTCCCTTATGGAGGGGGTCATGTACCTCCTTTGTCCCCTTTTCTCGGTGGCGCTCACCAGCACTCTATTGGGTCGAACGTAAACTATAGTTTGTTTGAACAAGGTAGTCAAGGACTTCCTTCTTATATAATTTTGGTAGGTTCAGCACCATTCTCTTTGTTAGGCACATTTGGTAACAACACATTCTCGTTAGCTACCATCTCAGTAAGGGGAAACCCTGGTTATGGAAAACAAAATTCTATGTAGGGTACTATTCCTACACAAGGGGAAAACTTAGGAATTCCTTCCTCACAAGGACTTTGGAATCCATGGCAGGGATCAGTTCCCTTGTCAGGGATGTCGACTGGGGGAAACCCCTTCCTTAGCCAAAGGGTTACCCCGTCGGATTGGCAGGGATAACCCTTCCCAAAATCCTTGGAATGTGATGCAAGCCCAACCCTTTACATCCTATTACGGGATTCATTCGATGATGTATCAACAAGTGTAGAATCCATATGCTAGTCACTTCCATGGTTATTAACAGAACCCTGGAAAACAACCTAACTTTTCCTGGCAACCTGGTGCCATCCAAACTCCAGGCTTCTTTTTCCCTGGTTATAATCAACAACCAAAATTACCATTTCTGGAAACTCTGCACTTTCCAGACTTGAAAAGGTTATTAAACGACCCTATCTGTCATGATCCACATTGGCTTCCCATGCCGACCAAGTTTCCTTCAGACATTCCAAATTTTGAGGCTAAGCCTAACGAATATCCAGGCGATCATGTGACTACCTTCCATTTATGGTGCTTGTCCAACTCTTTGAGAGACGACTTCATCTAGTTGCATTTGTTTCAATGCACTCTCATCAGGAGTGTTGTGAAATGGTACATCAAGCTCGATCTCTCAAGATACTGTTCCTTCAGCGAATTGGCAATGGATTTCTTAAACCATTTCCATTTACCTGTGAGATACAACGTCAACACCGAATTGTTGGCCAACTTTGAGCAAACAAAAGAGGACCATATCTCAGATCACGTATGCGAATGGAGATGTCAGAAGAGTTTGATAAAAGTACCAGTCCCACCATCATTCTTTCTTGAGTGGTTCCTTAAGTCTTTGGTACCCCAATTATCTAAAGACATCGGAACCTCAAGGATATTTTCAAAAGAAGAAGCGACAATGAGAGCTCAACAACTAGAGCTGATTTACTCTCAGTCTAGTTTACTTTACAATTTTTTCACAGATGCACTGCGGTCGATACTTGACAGATAGAGATATGGACCACATGCCGATGGTATTTTTGGTTCATCACAAACGAAGCCCGTTGATCAGTTGTCGAATCAATTGCAGTAATTATTAATACAACAGACAACGACCAACCAGAATACTGGTTCAACTGCTCCCCCTACTCAAACGTCACATGTACACAGTGTGCAATCGAAAAACCCGAAGGCCACCCAACATCTGGAAAGAAAGAAGAAACAACGAAATAAGAGTAAGGGGGATAAGAAACCTACCAATAATGTTGGCACGGGAAACAAGGAAAAGAAGAAGTCTAAGTATCTATGTGATCTTTTCACAGAAGACCATACAACTCACCAGTGCCGTCGGCTTGCGGAGGCCCATAATTTATTATCATAGCAACAGCCTCCCATGTTATCGAACCCATTTACACATGGGAAAAATTTAATTCAAGCCTCTTCGAGCGCAGAAGGGGGCAGTCAGGGACCCCCTCCGTCTTTGATTAATCCTTCGCCCATGAATGTGTACATGATGAAAGGTAGCCTTGACATAACAACTAGGAGACATGACTACGGAATGCCAAAGACCTCTGAGAAGGTTAAAGAAGCCAAAAACCCATCTCTTCCTCTCCAGATTGAGAATACGTTAAGAGAAAAAATAACACACATCCCAAAAGGTGTGTTCAAGAAAGCTTCCCAGAACCCAGATGCAAGGGTTTCCCATAACTACTCTGTGGTGGAGGATTTGTCTCAAACCCCTTATGCAATGTCAGCTTTGGAAGTCCTCCAAAACTACCCTTCCCAGCGAAAGGCTCTGTTAGCTTCCTTAGGATCTGCTGAGACTTGTAATCTAGGAATGATCATGCTTGATACGACCGACTTAAAACCTTGTCTCCCTTACCACGTGGTGTTTCAGATAGTAGTGGCTTACACCACTAAAATTTTTACACAGAACATTTTCCGCATGGTTGTTGATGAGGGCACCTCGACATGCGTGATGTCTTTGGAATGTTGTAAGGCCACTGGCCAACCCATTTTTTCTCCGTCAACTACTCTTCTTACTGCTTTCAATGGTCATTCGTTCCAACCACATGAAATCATCCCCTATTTCCCCATGCAGTTAGGGGGGAAGACCGTTTGCATCGAGGTTGAAGTGGTCGATGCATCTCTCAACTACAATCTCTTGTTAGGAAGGAGTTGGACCTATGCTATGAAATAAGTGGTCATGACAGATTTTCAGGTGTTTTTTTTTCCACACAAGGGTCAGATCGTATCCATTTATCAATTATCCTTCTCCCATCCTAACCCTTCATCGGGGGTATCCACGGTCCCGATGATTGATATCCCTTAGCCTAAAATCGTCAATGTAGGGGTTGGTTTGTGCCCACCTTTGATGGGTACTTTTGATTACCCGCCTCTGACCGACAATGTCCATTACATATTAGCTGTCCCTGACCAACCTAGGGATGAAATCTTTCAAATCTCGTTGTTTCGCACGAATTACTTTAATGATCTGTGGAATCTTCCTTCCCCATCATATATGATGGAAGGGACAGGGTGCCATGGTATGGCCATGCCTTTGTCCGTGATAGAATTTGCGTACTCTATAGTCCAGCAAACTTCTGTCGACCCCAATCTGACTCCTGCACAGGACTTAGATCCGATTTTTGAGCCTATTTTGGCTCAAGGTTCCCTCATCGATAGTGATTCTTTAGACTTGGTATTTCCCCTAGATGAGGTTATTATTGAGGCAATGACTAGTCCGGAGTCCGGACAACCACTGGGATGATCTCCATCATAGATCTTATTTTCTCCCAGAGTTAAGAATAATTGAAGCAGGAGAATTCACTCTGACTATGACTAGATATAATTCTTGTCATATCAATCCTTTAGTTACGCACGTTGTTTACACTGAAGGAAATATGGAAACCATCGCTCAAATGATACCTATTGATATCTCTATAACCCTTGGTGTCATGGAGAATTTCTTTGTTGGAGTGGACTGCTCCCCCGAGGAGATTCAAATCTACACGGATTTATTTAAATAATTTTGCAACGTGTGTGTCTGGTCTTACGAAGAAATGCGAGGCATAGATCCAAGAATCCTTGAACATGAAATCAAGACATATCGGGATGCCAAGCCGGTCCGGCAGAAGCTTCATCCAATTAATCCCAGGAAAGAAGTAGCTATTAAGGCTGAAGTAGAGAAACTACTCAAAGATGGTTTCATCTACCCTGTCCAATTGACTCAATGGGTGTCAAATCCTATGCCAGTCAACAAAAAGTAGGGTACAATTCACATATTTATGAACTTCCATGATTTGAACAAGGCCTATCCAAAGGATAATTTCCCCACACTGTTTATTGACCAGATATTCGATGAATGTGTAGGTTGCGAGGACTTTTCTTTCATGGATGGTTTTTTGGGAAACAATTAGATACAGATCAAACCCGAATACCAACACAAAACTTCTTTCATTTTTCCATGGGGTACATTCTCTTATCGGAAGATGACCTTTGGTCTAAAAAATGTTGGAGCTACTTTTCAACAGACCATGTCCTTTTCTTTCCATGACCTCAAACACGTAGTCGAGGATTATCTTGATGATTTAGCATCACGATCTCATAAGAGAGATGATCATCCTACACACCTCTGACTTATCTTTGAACGATGTTGCTACTACCGAATTCTCTTGAATCCAAACAAATGCAGTTTTTGTGTAACATCAGGTCGTCTACATGGTTTCATAGTTTTGACAATAGGGATCATGGTCAATCCTCTAAAGGTTGAGGTGATAGTTCAGTGCCTCCCCCGTGCACAATCCCTCAACTTCAGAGTTTACAGGGAAAATAGAACTTTTTATGGCGTTTCATCGCAAACTATGCCAAGATCACAAAGGATTTCATGTGTTTACTGAAGAAGGGAATTCCTTTTCATTGGGATGAAGCCGCTCAGTTCTCTTTCAAAGCATTGAAATGCGCCCTCACATATTCCCCTCCATTTTGGCCACCCAATTATAATAAAGATTTATTATTGTATTTGGTCACTGCATAGTCGACCATCGGCATGGTCTTGTTTCAGGAGGATGATTTTCTCTCAGAATACGTGATTTATTACCTGAGACGAGGCCTACTTGGACCACAACTCAATTATTCCCACATTGAAAAACTTGCGTTGGGAGCAGTTCATGCTGTCCAGCGGTTCTGTCATTACATCTTGTTTCGCAAAACCACCATCATTTCCATTGTGAATCCGTTTCAATACGTGTTGACATGATGTGTAATAGGTGGAAAATTCAACATATGGATAGTTATCCTCCAGGAATTAGACTTGGATTTTGTTTTGGAAAAATCCAAAAAGTCGTTGGTCTTCATGGAACTCATCTTAGAACTTATGGTCGATTTAGGTGATGTTATACCCAAGGAGTCGCCTATCAAAGGAGACATGTTTTTTATCACATCTTCGGACCCCTCGTATGGAGATATACTAGTCTATCTCTATAATTTGAAGTGCCCCACCTTTGCTTCTCATGATGAGCGTCACCGTATACGCCATCAGGCCAAGAACTATCTCATACTCGAGGACACTTTGTACCGTCGAGGTGTATATTGTGTCCTTTCTCGGTGTCTCACTCATGAAGAAGCAGAAATTGTGCTTAATGATTTCCACGTCGGAGCATGTGGCAATCATTTGTCTAGGTTGGCAACAACCCAAGAGATTCCTATGATCCTGTTACTTTTGGCCGAAATTAATCAAAGATTATGTTGAATCAATCAAGAAGTGTGGCCCGTGTCAGGTCTTCTCTCAGAAGATGTGGGCACACCCCACTCCCATGTTTCCTGTCATCACAATTGGTCCCTTCACCAAGTGGGGGATTGACTACACTACATGAAACCCCCCTTCATCAAGGGGGAACCATTATATCATCATAGCAGTAGACTACTTTACAAAGTGGGTCTAGGATATGCAAATGTTTAAAGATGATGGCGAGACAACAAATCTCTTTTTGTTTAATCAGATAATAGCAAGGTTCAACATCCTGAGAGAGATTGTCACTGACCATGGAAGTCACTTTCAGAATAAAAAGATGTCTGAGTTAACATCAAATCTTGGGTTGAGGCAAGAACATTCGTCACCCTACTACCCACAAGCGAATGGTCAGGTGGAAGCTGTGAAGAAGTCCCTTAATACTATTCTACAACGAATTATCATTTTGGCCAAGTCAAATTGGCATTTGATGTTGTACTTCGCGTTATGGGATTACCGAATGTCTGTTAAGATTGCAACCAGTTTCTCACCTTTTTAACTTGTTTATGGGTTGGAAGAAGTCTTGCCTATAGAGTGTCAGATCCTGTCTCTAAATTTGATAGTACAGTTATTTCCAGACACTTCACCGCTTGAAGAGTCTTTATTATATCTCAAGCAGCTCGATGAGTAGCGTCGTGATGCAACCTTGGATAACGAGGATCACAAACAAAAATTCAAGTGTCACTATGATCGGTCTGTTCGTCCTCGGATTTTCTTTGAAGGACACCTTGTCCTAGTCTATTACCAAGATAAGGATCCCCTAGGGGCAGGCAAGCTCAAACCCATGTGGTTTGGACCTTTCATCGTGAAGGAGGTTCTAAAGAAGGTTTCTTATCATCTAGTGGAATTTGAGGGAAATGCATTGACGGAGCCTAGAAATGGGCTCTACCTCAAGTATTTCTCATAGGTGGCTTTCCTTGGGTGACTTCTTGTACATATGTATATTTCTTAAACTTTTTAATATTTTTTCTTTTTTTTTTTATGGATGTGTCATTTTTTATGTCATATTTTTCATTGTGGAAGATGTCAAGTGAATCATAGTAGTTCGTTGGGTTTGTGGATGGTGCTAGCCAGCACACTCGGAGGCTTTCTTCTGCAGCTTGGGTGATTTTCACACCTCAGGGCTCGTTGCTATATTTAGGAGGTATTTGTTTAGGTGACTCCACAAACAATGTCGTTGAATACAACGTAGTCTTAGAGTTTCTTTGTGACGCTTTGTCGCATGGTTTCTCTCACCTTCGGGTCTACTTAGACG
Source organism: Picea sitchensis (assembly GCA_010110895.2). Taxonomy (NCBI): domain Eukaryota; kingdom Viridiplantae; phylum Streptophyta; class Pinopsida; order Pinales; family Pinaceae; genus Picea; species Picea sitchensis. The sequence continues at coordinate 21,626 of SNQJ01S0167828.1, forward strand.
CTTAGCTAGTTGTGTCCCACTTAAATGGGGTTTACCACATTTATGATCCTACTCTACACTGACAATTCATTAGGGTATGTCTCTTAGAATTAAGCTTTGATTACATTACGTATATCCATGTTCCTAGGAGATTGAATCAAATCACAAATACTCTAGCTAATCATGTATTAGATTGGAATATTGCACACATGTAAGGAAAAACACACACATGCACATGTAAATACATTTGTAAAATAGATGTAATCCATAAAACTTAAAAAGATGTAAATATGCATATATATATCAAAATATCAGAGTACATGGGTGGATGCATGTGCCTCAAAAATATGTCCAGTAAGAGTCACAGGGTTTATTCCCTCAAAAATATACAAAAACTTCTCACGGCACGTAAGTAGTCCAACCTAGCTAAGGGCGGGGCCTGTTAGCCCTGTCATAGTGAACAAAGACATTCGCCAAACTCCGAAAGAGTTGGACCCAGGTCCACGGCACCCTAACTACATGAGGTTGCAACGATGGTGGGAGATCCTCGATCTCCACCATAGGGACTGTATGAGTGAGCACGGTGAGGTTCCACTCCACCCGTCTCAATACTTTCTTAGCCTCTCTGGCTGGAGGCCCCCCTGTTGTTGCTATTGGTCCTATGGTTGTGGTTGGTCTTACTTCTGGTCAAGGATGCCACTTAGTCCTTGTGAATTCTACTGGACACACTAGTCTCACATATGTACATAACAAACACATAGTTTTCAGATACTCTAGTACACATAAAAATGATATATATAAAAAGAAATAAAAATTAAATAACTTTGAAAAAAAAACATACCTAGCTCTCCTCACTTCGCTCTGGGAGGTATAGGCATGTTAGGATCTCTAGAAACGTTGATCTCAACATAGGGGTAGTCCTCTATAGTCGAAATCTGTCGAGACCACCAGTCAAAAAATTTATCATCGAAGAGCTCGATGGTGCTCCCTCCCCCCTGTCACGGCAACAACATCGCCCATCTGCATAGCGCTGGGAGAGAGGCCTCGTGCCCTTGTATCGTCTCTCGAGGACTGAGACTGGGTACCCTCTCAAAGAAAAAGGAACATAAAACAGTCCCAAACTTGAAGTTTCGGTGTTCCCATATCCAACACTCTGTTAGTTGTCTCTTCATGCAATCTAGCATGGTTTTGCTCCAGTCAAAAATTCATGCACTTAAGCATTGTACTGCACAATGCATGTGCACCTAGGAATCCTAATGTAAATTCGTGGATCCAGTGATCTTCAAAATGAGAAGAACTATCACTTTCAGTGATAGGTTGTTGATCTTGTGTATAGGCACCTGAGAACCTACTTTCCCAGTACCAACCTCGCAATGGAGCTCAATCAACTCCTCAATGTTGTGAGGCCCAAGGGGAAAAGTACGCAAGTTGACTGGATCACCTCTCCTCGAGAGACCAGTCAGGAAGTAAATGTATTCATTCATTTGAGTCAAAGACAACCCCTCAAGTATAAATTCCTCTACATCAAGATGCCAATAATCTATCAAAGCATTCAGCAACCTGGGTTGTGCCCTCATAAACGGACACTGGAAGAATTTTAAAAACCCACATTGCGAAAAATAGTGATAGTAGTAGGGTTATGAGACCAAAAAATCAATATCCTCATCCTCCCTCTCTCTCCAATGAACATACATCCTATAAAATGACAAAGTCATGGGGATTTAACTCTTGCCTTTTTATTTTTTTCCACTTATTTGAGGGTGTACGCAGGCTGTCTTTGCGACAGTCGTGTGTGTATGTGGGCAAATTATCTTCTGCCTGCGTGCACATGTGGGTTGTGCTTGGACAGCTCGCGTACACACAGGGCCAACCTCTTTAAAGGTCAGCACCCCCCAAAAAAACCAAAACAAATGAAAAAAGGAAGAATGGAAATGCAGGAGGGGTTAGTTTGTACTTACTTGGTCTAGCAAGCGGAAGTTTGTTTCGTCCATTGAAGCTCCCAGAATCAACTCTTTTGACAAAGGGGTGCTTTTGGATTTCTTGTCAATTCTCAAATTACAATGGTGATAATGAGCTGACAACTTCTATTTATAGACATTTTGACCCCCTTTTGTCATTTTTTGGACCCTTTTGTCATTTTTTCTAGCTTGAAAATCATTTACTATGGTTCTTGAGTTTCTTCAGGGATGTTACGATACATGTTACTTTGGGTATTTGGAAACTTTTTGAGAGTTGGGTCATTCTTAAAGGTCTTTTGGTAAAAATTTGTTTTTCCAACTTTGTGCATGTAAGATAGGATTCCACCTCCACTTGTTGCACCTCGTTGTCTTTTTCTCTTTACCATAGGATCGATCCCACCGAATTGCGACATGGAACCCTCACTCCTGCTCTAGAAGTGTCATAATTTAGTGGTAGATCCTACCTTCACATGGATGCCCTAGGTAGATCCTGGTTGCATTTTGGTGTCCATGCCATCGCTAATGATTATAGGCTCGAGAGTCCTTTTTAGTTGTTCATGATTACAAGTTTGGGCCTCACTTTCATGATTCATTATCACTTTAGACCTCACCCTCGGGACTCCCCTAAAAAATGGGTCTTCTTTTAAGACCTTTTCAGACCCTCTAAACATGAAAAGATTGTTGAGCGATCTTGTTTCTCTTCACGCTCACCAAAATAAAATTTGAATTCATGTATGTCTGACGGTAGTTTACCCCTTTTTCGGTTCGAATGATCAACTGTACGAACAAAGGTATACTCTAGGAACCTCGGTTCTCTAGAAGAGTATTCTCAGGTATAAATTTAACCCTTTTTTGGGTGTGAGGGACTAAATTTATGAAAAATGAACCCCCACAGAGTCCATAGTTAAGCTCTTTTTAGAATCCCTAAAATTGAAAAGATGGTCGAGTGAACTTGTTTTTACACACTCATTAAATTGGTCCAGAAAAACATCCCTTACGGAGTCCATAGTTAATCTCTTTTCAGACTCCTTAAATATGAAAATATGGCCGAGTGATCTTTTCTTTGTCACACTCATTAAAATGATTTAAAATAGATGTATGTTCGATGCTAGTTTACCCATTTTTTGAGCTGACTAGACTACCTTCGAAAATGGTACCCCAGTGGAGTCTCCTTTTATGCTTTTTCAAACTCTCTAAAAATGAAAAACCGTCGAGCTTACCTTCTCTGGGCTCGTTAAAATTGCATCGAGGGATGTTATCATTGTGTCTTATTAATCACATCTGCATCCCTGTGTCTTTGGCCTAATGTCGGCTCCATGTTGCTCTCAACTAGACCATTTGAAGCATGCCTTATACACAAGCCTTGTACCACTTTTCCTCTACGTCTTGACACCTTGACCCATGGAGAATTTTTCCTGAGTTTCATTTTCCTACAGATGTCCCCTTTCTCTAGGCATCAGTGTCTTCCTTGTGCTTGGAACTATATGTATGCGACACTCGTTCCTCCTTTGTAATGTAGCATTCTTTTATTCTTTTTCAAGATTTCCAAAATTATTGAAAAAGACCAAAAAAAATCAAATATACATAAAAAAGGGGAAGGGAAAAGTATTTTCTTTTTTGTTAACAGTGCAATGAGTTACCCTTGGAAAAAGCACATCCTTTTGTTTGTTCATCAAGCTCTAGGATTCAATATGAACTTAGGAAGTTGTTCTCGCTACATAGAGTTGTGTCCTCCTCCTTTTGGTTATCCTTCCAAAAATTTGGAGAGTTCGCATTGCCTCTTGCATCGTGAACTTATGTCAATTCCATGCTACCTGAGTGTCATATTTTGTTGTGCTTTCATCCAAGGGAAGTTTTTATAAAACTTGAGTCGACCCTTCTGCAGTTTGTCTCTTGTCCTTATTCTCGTCCAATCCAAACAACCAATCAAGTCCTTGCTCAAAATCAATGAAGTTCTTTGCCTGATCACAAAGATCCTCTTGTTTGTTCCCGATGAGCCATCAAAGACCTCTGGGTAGTGAATTCGTACACTTATATTACACTCCTACTTGAGTTTTGAAGATTTTGAAGTTGTTGTATGATCTCTGAAGACCTCATCTCTAGCCATGAGGCGTCATTGTCTTCTTGAAGATGGATACTATACATGTATATATTTTTATTTTGAGATGTAGATCCACTTTGTACTACTCACGACTACACTTTATATAGTTATATGACATGGATCTACAATGTATTTGATTGGAAGCCATGATTTTATTTCATCTCGAGCATGGGTATGCCCGCCTCGGTGAGACAAATTGTTATTTTTCAGATGTCACCTCCTGAACTCTGGTCCGTAGGCTCACTTGCTTCGTACATTGGTGAATATTTGTAATGTATTTCAGCTATCATATGCTCTTCTAACCTTACACATTAGGGGGCATCTGTTATAACCCTAAACTGCACCAGACATGCATACCTAGCATCAGGCCATCTTACTTGCTATCTTTTCCAAGCCATCACTGAACAACTCTTCTAAAAATCATTGTTTTGACATTGTACGTGCCCTACACCACTACTTCCCATGTACACACTCTTGTTGCATCACTACAGCTTGCGTACTCTCACAAAATATCGCATTGAATAGGGATATGGGTTTTTTGGGTCATTACTTAATCAGTTGACCGCACATAGCCAATCACCCCAACTGTTACTATCTCTTTTGGCCTATAAAAGAAGTTTTTGGAGCCCCATTCCAAAGATAAACATGAGAGCATAGAAACTCTGCCCATTTCAATATTCCCCCTTTTCCCCAATATTTTTCAACCACATTGTGAGTTTGAGACATAATTCCTTCTTCCTCCTTTGCAAACCCTTGCCATTTTCCTAGAGAGAACTTAAGAGGAGAAGAATACGTGGAAGCAGTTGGTGCATGGTGAAGAGGAGCCCAGGACCGAGTTCAAGGAGTAGTGTCGGTCTCATGTTGTAAACGAATTTTGTGAGATTAATATAAAGAAGTTCTTTTTTTGTCCTACCAAATGACGTCTTAAATATTTATGATTTGTTTATGTTTATTGATTATGATGTCTAACCCACTAATCCATATGTAGAATGCATGCTTGTAGTTTCTTTTTTGTCTTTTGGTGAAAGTAGGTCATCCTTGGGAGGATACTTGTAGTTGGGAAACAACCAAGCGCAAAGGGATCAACATTGGATGCGGAGTTTAAGGTATGCCTACTAGATCCCTATACTTTGTCTTTTATGTATGATTATGGGATAATGATAGGATAGTTGATAAAAAGTAGGATACTTTAGATGGTTAGCTCTGCCTACACTTTAGAAACTTGGTGTAGTCTGTAGGGGGGTTTTCCTGCTATAACATTGACTGCCACTATTTTCCCATGTTGCTCGAGTACCAGATCATGGTGAAATTCATAGCAAGTGGTTCGAATGGCTCAATTTCCAGGAAGGTTGCACCTTCCGTCATCTCCCAAGATGTAAACGTGATGAGGATCAATAGATAGCTAAAGTGGAACTTGTATACCTAATCCTGAGCTTCACGACAATCGAATTCTAGCTGGTTAAATAAGTACTTCACCTAGTTCATTTGTAATACCTCCACGCACTTTTCTGCGAGGTCAACCACAAACCATGTGACCTGCATGGGTATGTTCTTTTGGACTAGATTTCCAACAATCAACTGGAAAGTGAGGCACACTGCACCATTATGAATGGAGGCTACCTTGTAGCCTCGCATACCCTTCTCTGCATCACCATAGATGTATTTAATCTTATGTGCCAGGGCATGATTTGTAGCCTTCCCTGGGTAGAAGTACTGTGGATCGGGTCCCTACATGCTCAATCTAATGATCCTATGGATCAGCGCCGGATCGATGGTAATACGCCTATCTAACCATAAATAACCATTGTGGAAGCACAACAATAGGATTTTAACGCACATGTTAACCTCTTGGTGCCTTCCGAAGTGTGGAATTTTCATGACATTAAGGATAGTGGACTACATGATGTTCATGGTCCATGGCTGGGGAATGATCTTCGATCTCATTCCCTTTGTCTTAGTTAAGTACTTGTGAGGCGCAAGCATGTCATAGGTATTGCAGTCCCCTATATTATAGTCACTGATCTTTAAGGTTGGAATCCTCTCCAACTGTGGTCTGACTGCACGTATCCCCTTCAGGAGGTACACCATGATGACTATGTAGTCTAATTCCCTTGGGACACTGTCACAATTCATCACACCGGCTAGAGGCGGGATGTAATCAGGTAGAACAAATGAGATAAACTTTGCATTCGCTAAGTCATATCTATGCTTTCTTATCTTCTCATCTGCAACGTGGGATGGTCTGGATCCATGAGCAGTTGATTGGGAGGCTTGCACTTTTCACATTGATGAAGCTTGAACTCCTATGGACATCACTCTCTCTGCCATAAGTTCAATTAGAACTTCTTCGACAACTTTCTCTATGGTGCTGAGCTCATCTGACATACACGCTCATATTGGATAACTCAGGTAGATGAATGAATGCTCAAAGTAATGGAACAGGTGTCGATCTTAATAAACATAACACAGTAGAAATGAGTTCTCTTGTTGGCTCGAATACAATTTACAAAAGTGTTCTTGGTGCAACAATCAATGGAATAAGTAGACATCGATGTAATGGATCTTCTCCAATGGAAAAGAGGTCTTCATCAATGCAGTTTTTTTCCATTACGACGCGGTCCCAATGGTCTGATGGCGAGATTTCTAGTCATAACTATTTTTCTAACCATTCGGGGCGTCGGCTAATGGTTATAATTCTTTCAAAATTTATATCACTCTGCCATGGCGAAGTGCCATGTTGTGCTATTTTGATATCCCAGGGAAGTTCCAATTTTGAAAATCTTCCCTCTGCAAAGTCCCTTCTGGGACCTTCTGTAACTTTTCTATCTTTTCTCTCTTCTTAATGAGTTTTCTAGCCTTCTTCCCAATGATCTTCGCCTTAGTATTCCGCTTTCCATTCTGATTCTTATCTCCTTTTGGTATAGTAACTTCGTGCTATTGATATTCTTTCGTAGGGTTCAAGGAAAATACTTCTTCTCTATCTGAGGTAGGTGCTCCATTCTTCTGTGAATATTCTTGTGTCTGTTCAACTTCGACATCCAATTTTCTGGTTTTAAATAGCTTCGATCTGTTCTCCTGTTCTTTAATAAAGTGCGTTATCCTCCTAGTCATGAAATCTTTTAATCATTTATTCTTTTGTTCTAAGACTTCCTCTTCTTTTCTTCTAGTCTGATTTCTCTCAATCCAGGGTTTTCCCAATAACATAGAAAATGGGGTGTTGTTCTCAATAAATTTAACAAACTCAAAATATTCCTCCGTCATAGTTCCATGAGAACTCATAACTATCTGGGTGAGTCTTCCACATAGGGTTATCAACTTTCCTCTAAATAATATTATTCCTCCTAATGAAGGAATCATAGTAGGCTTTCCTAAAATTTCCCAGGTTCTTTCTGTGATAATATTCACCTATGTTTCCTCATCTAGAACATAGTCTATGTCGAAGTCTCATATTCTTGTTTCTATGCACTCTTTTTCTTTGAATATCTTTGATAAGTTGATATTTTGGTGATCATTCAGGGTTTCTTTCACTTGTAGTAATACAGTCTCTAATTATTTATGTGGTTCTGTAGTGGTCTTAGCTTCTTGATCTTCCTCAGAGTTTTCTTGTCTCATATTCATTCTTTCAACCTTAGCAATCATTCTAGGGAAATCCAAAACTTCATGATCCGTATCTTGACAACAAAGACAACTAGGTCTTCTACCAAGGCATCCCTTGGCAAGATGTCTCAGTCTTTTGCAATTATAACAAAGAGTTAATATTCTCGTTCTTTGAAATGATCCCCAACCTTTCCTGTACTGCTCACTAGGATCATAGTAGCTAACCTGAAAAAATTATTTCTAGGTTCCTGCATCCATTTGTTAGTCCAAACATTTTTTCTATGCATAGGAATAACATATATTTCATTATTTTTATCATATATACTCATATCAAACCTTCTTCCATCTAGTTGTGCCCTACTTTTCAAGCTAGGACAAAATTTATCAAACATACCTAGATCCATACTTTTGAAACAAAAATTTCCACTTATCTTTCCTTTTTCAATGAAAACTTTTCATTGTACTTACCTTTAACAAAGCACAAAGCCTTCATATCTTACCTCTTTTCTTCAAATATGACTTTTCTTCTTAGCACAGAGCTTCACAAGTTAAGTAGACTACTTCACACTAAAGCAACATATCTACGCAAAGAGATTTATTTTTTTCAATTCCCAAAAATCACAGTTTCAGGTCCCAGCAACGGAACCATTTGTTGGCAAAGGGGCAGACCCAGGGATCAATGCTACAACAATGCACCAACAAAACCCTAACTACCGGCCCTTTTGGCAACACCTGCGAAGTGAATGAAGTCTCTGTTGGGTATGCGTTATATTCTTTTCATGTGTGTGTGTGTGGGTGCGTCAGATACAACAACTGCGTCTGACGATCCCTACACCTAGATTTTTTTTTGGGCGGTTTTTGCTATTTTTAACAGATTTTGCTATTTTTAGCTGATTTGTAAATTAATCCCGGATTAAGGGATTAGGGTTTTGGTATCTACGGAATACCTAAAAACATTGTATATATTGTATGGCGAATGGTGAAATTCGATATAATGA
>SNQJ01S0167829.1:0-20756 GCA_010110895.2 Picea sitchensis
CTTGTTGAGGAAATTGTTCAAGAGCCTTGTGAAGGCTACTATGAGCACTCTTAAAACAAATGAGAGTTCCTAAAGTCCCTAGCTAAGAGATTCTTGGCCAACCAAGTGCATTGGAAGCCCTGATAAATGAAGGGACTATGAGCGGTGAAGGGGGTACATTCCTCGGGTTGTGTAGGTTGTGGGGAAGAGAGAGTTGGTGGATTGGAACTGTTGTAGGAGTAGAGGTTGGGTTTGGGTTGTTGAGTGTGGAGAGTGGATAAACAAAGGGCCAAATATTCTTGTGGACTCATAGCCTCAGATCGGGGGTGGAATGTTGTTGATACTTGGAACAATAGTGCCTATGGATGGGAGTTTCATCCTTTGTATGCAGCCAGTTGGATTATATTTATAAACAAATAAGTGTTTCCATTGTATTGATTATGATTATTTTGTTGTGAAAATGTTTTATTTGAATGTTGCATATTTGTTGTATGCTTATTGGATGCATTCATGTTTTTATATATGTTGTTTGATGCATGGGTAAATCAACATGTTGTTTGCTGTAAATTTTATGGGCCTCCTGCCCCTTGGTTTATGTGGTATGTATGGGGCATATTTAAATTCATTTTTAGCAGGATAAGTTAGTTTTTACAATGACTTGACTCAGCATGGGTGTTGGGTATGTTACATAGTGGCATCAGAGTTGTAGGTTACAACATTGGGTCTTCAAGGGCCTATTACAGGACATAAGTTCTCGAGGAAAATTATCTTTTCGTTCTTCAATATGAGAGGCATATAAATCCATTGAATGTTGAACTATATTCTGAAAGAAGTTTATCATTTTTAAAAAACTAAACTTTGAGCTTTGACTCACCAATTGCTTATCTAATGATTAAATGGAAAATTATTGGATTATTTTACAAGACTTAAAGTTCTCACATATAAGCTTTTACAAATCCAAATGAGAATAAGTTATGAGAAAATGCTACAGTTATTGTGCTTGGAGATCCATTAGCTTTGCCTCATAACCAAGGATTGGGACTGAGTTTCCAAAATGAAAAGAACTTCTGGTTTGTTGGTCTTGGTATGTTACAAAATGGAAGTTTAACTAGAAGTTCTTGAGGGAAATTGATTAATTGCTACAAGACAACGTTAGAGGGGAGAAGTTGCAGTTTAACACTATCTTTCTAGCCATGGAAACCATGGCCCAATTAAACTCCATGGCCTTGGCTTTCTAGCAAGCTCTCTTTTTTGTGTTTTTGATGTAGACCCTTCTCCCCTCGGGGCTGCGCGACCTCCCGGTCTAGGATTGTTCAAATCAAGGAGTCAGATCGACTCTTCGGGCCTTTATTAGACCCCAATCAATATACATAGGTCCCCTTTCCTTCAAAGTGCAGGTTCTGTCAAACCCATGGGCTCTTTCCTGGCCTCTTTGAAGAATTTAATTAACAGACACTAGCTCCCCTCCCTAGGTCCTTTACTTCACATGTGACCTCGAGCTATGACCTCACGTAAGCACGTGATTATGGGGTGGTCAAGAATGGTTTGAGACCACATCGCTTTTCTCCCTGCAATTCACTACCAATTGCCACGTATCCCTTTGGAAATACCATGGTTTCGATTGCGACATGCTCTAGGATTTTCAAAGTCCGAGCACTTTCTGTCCCCACAATTAAGCATGATCATCGATCGTATGATCTCGGGCTGTCCTTCTTGAGAGACGACTGGGATCTGCCTCCCTTCCTTCCTTCTCTTCGGAGCACGCTCTCGTATATTTCCACGATCTATCGATGCGTGTCCATTTCAAATCAACGGTCATGATTTGCTTCGGCAATTCAGGCTTCGGGAGTTTCAAACTCTCCACCCTTGCTTCCTCTGGAATGGCTATCTTCCGAAGTGGAAGATCTACTGACACCTGTCCTCAGTGAACAGATGAATTAGGTGAACTCCGACTCTCCAGCCTTCAGGAGCTCTTGTTCAATAGACTCCTTTTTCTCCCGGAGTGACTTTTCTCTGAAATGACAGGTCTTCTGCCACGCATCCTCCTCAAATAAACGACTCTGGTCCACTTCGGGACTTCGGCCTTTGGAAGTCTCAACTTCATGCTTGATTTCTCTCGGAGCACTTTCCCCTGAAATACACTATCTGTCGATGCATGTCTTTCTGGATCTGATAGTCACAATCCACTTCGGCTCTTCGGGCTTCAGGAGTTTCAGACTCTTGCACACTCGTTCCTCCCGGAGTGCTTTCGACTGAAGTTGACGGATTTCCGCCAAGCGTCCCTCTGGATCTGATGGTCTAGATATTCTCTGCTCCCGTCAACTTCCTTTGAGAGTGCTAGGCCTTCGGACTTCCTGATCTCTCACCACGTGTCCTTCGCAATGGACGGTTGCAATCTACTTCAGCCTTCGAGACTTCGAGAGTTTGTCACACTCCACACTTGAAATCCTCTGAAGTGACTTTCCCTGAAGTCTCAAATCTATTGACACGTACCCCCCTGGCAACCAACGACCAAGATCTACTTCAGCCTTTGGCTCTTCGACGCTTTTTCTTGCTGCTTGTCNAATCTTCCGCCACCTGCCACCTTGGACGATGAACAGTCCCAACTGGCTTTGAGACTTCAGGACTTCGATAAGTTCACTCTCCTGTGCACTAAGCTCGTGCACTTTACCTAGATTCGATGGATGTCGATCCCTCACGCTCAGATCTAATGGCTGAGATTTGTTCTCCTCCTCTGGGTGCTTCTTCTGATGTCTAGACGTAGATTGAATGAACCAGATCTCTTCCTGTAGCTGATCTGACGACTAATGTTGCTCTTCCTCCTGAGCTTCTCCGTTCTCCCAAAATTAGGAAAATTTGCAAGTGTTCAAAGGTTTCGGCCTCTAAACCTTCTTTTGCGAGCCTGAATGCTTAGGTCTCGACTTGAGCTTCTCCTCCTGAGCTTAGGGACTTGGAATAGTCTAACTCTTGCACACTCCTCGTGCTATCTCTTCTGAGCTTCAAACTGGCTCAAAACACTAAAGGGTCTCGACCCTTCTTCTTCCTTCAAAGGACTTTTCTGGTTCCCTCTCGACAACTCAACACTCTCCTGATATTTGACAATGAAATTTGACCTCGGCTCTAGCACACACTTGCGCTCTGCATGCAAACTTGCACTCCTCCTCCTCAGCTTGTGAACCTGAAATAAATTCACTTCTGCGTGCACTCCTTGCGCTGTCTCTCTTGATAATTTTCCTACTCAAGTTCTAAGATTTCATTCCCTTTATTCCTTAAGGGATTCTTGTGCCTTCTTGGAAACTTTTCTCAATGCACACTTGAAGAGATTTACAGAGTGTTCAACAACTCTGTGAGTACCTTCCTCTGATACTCTTCTCTTTGAACTTGACAGAGAGTTCTTTTGTGAACACTTGCACTTGCTCAATGCCCACCTGGCAGATCTCTACAGAATTATCAGTGACTCTTTCTCTCTATGCTTCCTCTGCACAGTTTCTCCTATAAGGTATTCAACAAACTTGGGGTTTCCATTTAATTGTCATCTCACTGGTGCACCCTCTTGGCACGTTCTTTTCTGAATGAACATAGTTCAGATGTGCACTCCTTGCGCTGGCTACATAACCTCCAATGTTTTGTTGTGCACTCCTTGCACAGCCTAAGAACCCAAAACAATATTTCAAACTCAACAAAGATAGAGAAATATATCTTCCTACTGCAGATGAAATATATCATACATCTATAACATACATAAACATAGACATATAACATTCATCCGATACACATAAACACTCATAAAGTTCATATGTAGGAAAAGTGCTTTCTTTCTATTAAAATGAATGTCTGATTACAATATGTGCAGGTTGGAATATAACAGAGTCTCATCTCTCTCAAGCTCCCTCAAAGAACTATTCTATCTCCTATTTCCTCCTCTGATGATTTCTAACTAACTTGCAACTACTTCCTATTCAGTAACAATACTCCTCCAACAACCTCATTTGGGCATACAATGCATCTACATATACAAGAGGGTTCCTAGGGTTCCCTCCGACTACCTATCTTCTTGAAAGAAGCTAACTACCCCTTAAGCACCGTTACCTTAAAGTCTAGGAGTGAAACTCCCAGATCCCTCGTGATCATTCAATCCCAAGCGTTTTGATCTTCTTTAGTTTTCACTCAGTTCAAGAAAGATTTGCAGGAAACACCAGTGTTTCATATTCTGAACTGATTCAAAGGCGCGCTAAGGTGTTGAGCTATCTCTCCACGTGTGATTGATGAAAATTCTCCTACATCATAATCCACTGCTGGGAAAATCATGAGCTCCTGCTCATGGCTCCCTCTGCTCTATTGTTGAGATCCTCCAGGGTCCCATACCTTCTCTTGGAGTTGTTCATCTGCTCCTTTTCCTTGCTGCTTCTTCTGCCCTGCTGCTCTTGCAGATTCTCTTCTGTCCCATACTTCTCTGATGACTGCTTCTTGTGTTACTTCCAACATCAATCTCTTTATCTCCTCTATTTATTTTCCCAACTGGTCCACTGGTTGAATTTCCTTCTGCAATATGCTTTGTTGCATCTCTCCATCAATTTCCAACTTAACTTGTTGGATAAGATGCATTTGCATCTTTACCCTTCTCTCCATGGCCTCCAGCTCTTCACACAAATCATCAAGATCCATGCTATCTATTGCTTCCTCCTTTGGTGTAGGTTCACATTCTACATTTATCTCTTGCTCAGCTTCCTGGCTGAAAATTTCGAGCCATTCATCTGAGTGCTCATCTCCTTCTGATTCTACAGTTTCCTTATGTTCATCTCCTTGGCTACAAATTTTTGAGCAATTCCACCGAATGCTCTTCTTTCTCCATATCTTGGGCACATTGAAATGTGTGCTCTTTTTCTCCCTTACCAATCTGATCAATCTGACCCTTCATGTTATCTTCATCTTCTGTGGCACTAGTTGTCCATTCTGTTGCAGACTCCAGTTCTGCAGTCTCACCACTGAGTTGCTACTTAGCTTCCTCCTCTACAGATTGACTTATGTCATTTCGTCTTGTGTTGGTTCAACTCCAACTTCCTCTAGCTGCTCCCCAGGATGGTATGCTCCTCCACATGTTTCCAACTTGACCTGTTGGATATGCCTACTCTGCATATTTACCCTTCTCTCAAGGGCTTCTAGTTCCTCATACAGCTCAACAAAATATATGTTATCCGCTTCTTCTTTTGTTGCAGGCTCCAATGCTGCAGTCATCTCCTGTTCAGCTCTTGGGCTAAAAATTTTGAGCAATTATGTTGAATGTTCTTCTCCTACAATCTGCATGATTGTCGCTTGGAAGCCATCTTCTGGTTCTGGATTGTCCAACCAATCCTCCAATATCTTCAGCTCTTGCTTCCATTGAATCATCAATTCATATGAATTCTCCTCTTTTTCTGCTAGGGCAGACATCAATGTCTGCTCCTTCTCCTCCTCTTTGATAGTCCTTGCCAGCTGTCTTTCCTCTGCTGCACCTGCATCACAGACATAGTTAGCTTTAAAATAATTTGGCCCCATGGCCTCTTTCTTGGATTCTTGTTGCACCACCTTCTCATGTGCAACACTTGTACTATCCTCTACTGGACTATTTGGCAGGAATATTTGAATTCCCCCAATGATCAGAACACTCCTCTGATCCTCCTCTGTCAGCATTCCTTGCTGATATGAACTCACCTCCGAGCTCATCTCCTCTCCCTTTCTCACCTGGAAATATGGTATTTCATTCCTGCCCTCTTGGCAGTCTATGAGATCTATGATGGATCCCATCTCATCGCCCATATGGAAATCTAAGAATTTATCTCTGCCCTCCTAGCAGTTCATGAGATATCTAGTTGATCTCATCTCCTCCTCATCACTGAGGTTCCTTCCAATTTCTGGCTTGTAGATGTGAACCACTCTCTCCTATATGCCATTGAGGTTTTCAACATGCCTCAACCATTTTCTCACTACTTGTTTCTGCCTTATGACTAACAACTTCTGGACAGGCCACTTCACTTTCCTCTTCAAAGGCCATTCATATGTCCAATGTACCTTTTCTTCCTGCTGCATCCTCCATGTCAGTTGTTCCATTCTTGCTCTTATCTCAATGATCTCCTTGTCAATTCCTGCTTTACTTTTCTGCTGGCGGTCTCCTCTTCGACCACGCTCATGGCCTTCAGTAGCCATATTCCTCTTAGCTCAACCCACCTGGTTGTCTACCATTTGTTGCACACCTTGCAACAATCATCACAGAGCATCAATACTATGTCTCCCTTCACCTGTTGTCTACATGTGAACTTCAACTTTTGATACCATTTGATGTCATCAGATTATCTATATTCACCTTCTCACCTTTTCCTACAATCTGCAGACAAAATTAAGCTCTTGATACTACTTGATGTAGTCAGACTGTCTTCTCTTTCCTTTGCCTGTTGTGTACAAGAAAATTTAAGCTTTAATATCACTTGATGATATTAAACTATCTTTGTCTCCTTTGTCTGCTGTCTGCAAACAAAATCAAGCTCTAATACCACTTGATGCATACCCCACTTCTTCCCTTGGGGTTGTGCGACCTCCCGGTCTAGGATCGTTCAAATCAAGGAGTTGGATCGACTCTTCAGGCCTTTATTAGACCCCAATAAATATACATAGGTCCCCTTTCCTTCAAAGTGCAGGTTCTATCAAACTCACAATATCTTTCCTGGCCTCTTTGAAGAATTTAATTAATAGACACTAGCTCCCCTTGCTAGGTCCTTTCCTTCACATGTGACCTCGGGCTATGACCTCACGTAAGCACGTGATTGCGGGGTGGTCAAGAGTGGTTTGAGACCACACCTCTTTTCTCCCCGCAATTCACTACCAATTGCCATGTATCCTTTTGGAAATACTGTGGTTTCGATTGTGGCCCGCTCTAGGATTTTTAAAGTCCGAGCAGTTTCTGTCCCCGAAATTAAGCACGATCGTCGATCCTGTGATCTCGGGTGGTCCTTCTTGACTGAAGACTGCGATCTGCCTCCCTTCCTTCCTTCTCTCCGGAGCATGTTATCCCATATTTCCATGATCTATCGACACGTGTCCCTTTCAAATCAACGGTCGTGATTTTCTTCGGCAATTCGGGCTTCAGGAGTTTCAAACTCTCCACCCTTGCTTCCGCTAGAATGGATATCTTCCGAAGTGGAAGATCTGCTGACACTTGTCCTCAGTGAACAGACGACTCAGGTGAACTCCGGCTCTCCGGCCTTCGGGAGTTCCTGTTTAACACACTCATTTTTCTCCTGAGTGACTTTTCTCTGAAATGACAGGTCTTCTGCCACGCGTCCTCCTCAAATCAATGGCTCTGGTCCACTTCGAGACTTCGGCCTTCGGAAGTCTCAAATTCACGCTCGCTTTCTCTCGAAGAACTTTCACCCTAAATACACTATCTGTCGACGTGTGTCTTTCTAGATCTGACGGTCATGATCCACTTTAGCTCTTCGAGCTTCGGGAGTTTCAGACTCCTGCACACTCGTTCCTCCCAAAGTGCTTTCGCCCAAAGTTGATGGATTTACGCCACACGTCCCTCTGGATCTCACGGTCCAGATCTTCTCCGCTCCATTCGAATTCCTTTTAGAGTGCTAGGCCTCCGAACTTCCTGATCTCTCACCACATGTCCTTCGCAATGGACGGTTGTGATCTACTTCGGCCTTTGAGACTTCAGGAGTTTGTCATGCTCCACACTTGAAATCCTCCGAAGTGACTTTCCCTGAAGTCTCATATCTGTTGACACATACCCCCCCTGGCAACCAACGACTAAGATTTACTTCGCCCTTCAGATCTTCGATGCTTTCACTTTATGCTTGTCCGAGAACTCCCGAAGTACTTACGCTCCGAAGTCTCAGATATTCCACCACCTGTCACCCTGGACGATGGACGGTCCCGACTAGCTTCGGGACTTTGGCAAGTCCACTCTCCCATGCACTCTCAAAATACTTAAGGCTCGTGCACTTTACCTGGATCCGAGGGATGTCGATCCCTCACGCTCATATTTAATGGTTGGGATCTTTTCTCCTCCTCAGCGTGATCCTTTTGATGTTTGGACGTAGATTGAACGATCCATATCTCTTCCTGCAGTTGATCTGACGGTTGATGTTTCTCTTCCTCTTGAGCTTCTTCGTTCTCCCGAAATTGGGAAAAATTGCAAGTGTTCAAAGGTTTTGCCCTCTTAACCTTTTACTGCAAGCCCGAATGCTTGGGTCTCAACTTGAGCTTCTTCTCCTGAGCTTTAGGACTTGGAATAGTCCAATTCTTTGACACTCCTCATGCTATCTGTTCTGAGCTTCAAACTGGCTCGAAACACTAAAGGGTCTCGGCCCTTCTTCTTCCTTCAAAGGACTTTTCTGGTGCCCTCTCGAAAACTCAACACTCTCTTGAGCTTTGATAATGAAATTTGACCTCAGCTTTGGTGCACACTTGTGCTCTGTGTGAAAACTTGCACTACTCCTCCTAATCTTGTGAACTTGAAATAAATTCACTTTTGCACGCACTCCTTGCGTTGTCTCTCTTGATCTTTTTCCTACTCAAGTTCTAAGATTTCATTCCCTTTATTCCTTAAGGGATTCTTGTGCCTTCTCGATAACTTTTTCTCAATAGACACTTGCAGAGCTTTACAGAGTGTTCAACAACTCTATGAGTACCTTCCTATGATACTCTTCTCTTTGAACTCGATAGAGAGTTCTTCAGTGCATGCTTGCACCTTCTCAATGCCCACCTGGCATAGCTCTACATAATTCTCAGTGACTCTTTCGCTCTATGCTTCCTCTGCATAGTGTCTCCTCTAAGATATTCAACAACCTTGGGGTTTTCCTTGAATTATCATTGCACTGGTGCACCCTCCTGGCATGTTCTTTTCCGACTCAACAAAGTTCAGATGCACACTCCTTGCGCTGGCTACAAAACCTCCAATGTTTTGTTGTGCACTCCTTGCACAGCCTAAGAACCTAGAACAATATTTCAAAATAAACAAAGATAGAGAAATATATCTTCCTACTACAAATGAAATCTATCATACATCTAAAGCATACATAAACATAGAGAGATAACATTCATCCGATACACATAAACACACAAAAATTTCATATGCAGGAAAAACTACTTTCTTTCTATTAAGATGAATGCATGATTACAATATGTGCAGGTTGGACTGTAACAAAGTCTCAACTCTCTCAAGCTCCTTCAAAGAACTATTCTATCTCCTATTTCCTCCTCTGAGGATTTCTAACTAACTTGCAACTACCTTCTATTCAGTAAAAATACTCCTCCAACAGCCTCATTTGGGCATACAATGCATCTACATATACAAAAGGGTTCCTAGGGTTCCCTCCGACTACCTATGTTCTCAAAAGAAGCTAACTACCCCTTAAGCACCGTTAACTTAAAGTCTAGGAGTGAAACTCTCAGATCCCTCGTGGTCATTCAATCCCAAGTGTTTTGATCTTCTTCAGTTTTCAATCAGTTCAAGAAAGATTTGCAGGAAACGCCAGTGTTTCATATTCCAAAATGATTTAAAGGTGCGCTAAGGCACTGACCTGTCTCTCCATGTGTGCTTGATGACGATGCTCCTGCATCAATTTTGGGCATTAGAGTTGGGAGTTATGCCTCCCAGAATATAATGCACAGCTGTTTTTTATCTAGCCTTTGCATGGTTTTCCACCATTGATTTGCGGTTTGTGTTATTCATTCATCCCACATGCATTAGGGAAGGCTTATGGGTTTATAATCAAAAGACAACCTTTTGTCACTTGTGCGTGAAGAACAAAGAGACATATAACCCTACGGAGCTTGCACATAATGTATCTTTTGGTTGTCGGAACCCCATAAGAAAAACGTGTTCACCAGACTAGAAATCACTTGGAGTGAGGGGATGTTGAAGGAAAGATAAACTAGTGCCTGGTGGACCAGTCTCTCGATGCTCGGTGGACTGGACCAGATTCGAATGGAAGAAGTTGGATAACAACTAATGTAGGGAGGCTTGGTGGTCTGGTGGACCAGATCATAATCATATGGTGGAAATTTGAATAGAAGTTGTGTGGGGTGACCGGTGTCCCAATGTTCTCATGGGCTGGTGGTCCAATGATTGGAGGAGTTAAATGGAAGTTATATATATAAGTTTCATGATGGGTAAGGGGCTTGATGGACCGACCTGGAGTCGATGGAAGTTGGATGGAGGTTTGCACGAGATGGCCCGGTGGTCGGTGGGCTAGTGGACTGAACTAGAGGCGTACAAGGACAAGGAGAAGGGGAAACAATCCCTGGTGACCGGTGGACCGGTGACAGATTTCATTCCAGCGTCATGTCAGTGCCACATCATCATGTTTCCACATAGGAAAAATTTTCCTATAGTCTCAAAAAAAAACTATGGAGCCATTTTCTTATTTTGGCCATAACTGGAGAAAATCAAGTCATATTTAGATGAAACTTCTGGATTTTGTCTACATTGAGGAGATCTACAAAAGTGCCAGAGAGGGATATTGCCCATTTGATTTGAATTTTATGAGTAGAACGAAATGAATAAAGATCTATATTATTAACATAGATATTTAATAAACAATAATAGAGATACAGTAAAACGTGGTTTCTATTAATAAAGAAATATACTGAAACTGTAAAATGTAGACTGAAACAAGATTGCTAGAATGGTGGTAGTTTATCTTTGAGAAGAGATGTGACGGTTGCGCTCATTCGCAAGAACATGAGTACAATGAGGCTATGAAATCCTTTATTACAATAAACATGAATGCCAAAACCCCAGACATCCAAAAACCTAACCCTAGGAGATGAAGTGCCAAGAGTCATGTGGGCCCCGTTGGGGTAAGTTGGTACATCAACTTTCTGGGCTCGTAACTTTTGCATAAGATTTTCATTTTAGGGGCACGATAGCCCGTTGGAAAGTTCTATCTGAGGAATACACATTATACCATTATAATTTGACTTTGTTTATAGTTTGATTGTGGCAAGCCCTAAAAACGTCATTTAGGGCCTCAAAACGACCCCGAAAGTTCAGGACCCGAAAACTAGGAAAAAAACTGCCAAACTGAAAAAATGCCAAGATGAGCCAGTTGGAATAGATGGGTGGCCACAAATATCCACCTAGATCAATCCTCCCCCCATAGGAAGCAATGGTCTCCATTGCGTTGAGTTCCCCCATCAGATGAGGAAATTTCTGTTGAATTTGGCCCCAGGTGAGCCACTTGCCTTGGTGCAGGAGTTGCCCTGCTTTAACAACCCAATAAAGCTAGATCCTCTACTGGCAAGTGCCCTTGACCTGTGTGTCCACGATTTTATTAGTGGATGCATGTTCCATGTAGTCAGGGTTGAGCTTTGTTGGTGTCAACTTTTCTGCTATCTCTAAGGTGTCTAATAATGGTGGAAAATATGGTCGAAGGAGATCCACATTGAACACTAGGTGCAAGCCAAGGAAGGGGGGAATATTGAGTTCAAAATAATTATCGCCCACAGCCTTGGTGATGGTGTAAGGTCCATAGTGGAGTGGACGAAGCGTCTGATGGGGCCCTGTAAGGTGTTCTTTCTACAAGTGCAACCAAACTTTGTCTCCCACCTGAAACTTGTGTGGCACCCGATGTTGATCATGGCACTTCTTGTCCTTGGAATTGGACTATGTAAAATATCCTAAACCTATTGGTGGATGTGTTGGATCCACTCAATGAACCAAGTGTATTTTTCAACTTTAGTTTGAGCATGGGACGAGTCTGCCTGGGTGGCCACAAGGGGTAGTGCAACATCCATGGGACCCAATGGTTGAAATCCCATCCCCACCTAAAAGGGGCTGTGGTCAGTTGAGCTATGTATGGCTCTATTGTAGTTGTGTTGAACATAGGGAAGACTCTCATCCCATGTGCGGGGGTGCTTGGAATTCTACATGTGCATGATATGCACGATCATCTGGTTGATGACCTTGGTTTGTCCATCTGCATAGGGGTGGAAGGAAGTGGATTTGGTGAGCTTGGTGTCTAGCAGTGACAAGAGGCTCGACCAGAATGTGTTGAGAAACTGGCTATCCTGATTTGAGATAATGGTTTGTGGTATTCCAAAATGTACCCACAATCGTTCAAAGAATAGCTTGGTAGTGGCCTCTGTTGTGATGCTCTTCTTGCAGGCAACCCGAATCTCCATCTTGTAAAAGCGATCAACAACCACAAAAACACAGTCATTTCCCTGCTTGGTGGATGGAAGGCCTAACATGTAGTCCATTGAGATGGATTCCCATGGCCTGTCAGGAGTAGGCAGAGAGGTGTACATGTCTTGTTTCTTAGTAGTTGGTTTGGCAATAACACAGGTAATGCAGGACTTGATATACTTGTTGAGATCCTATCGAATTTTCGATCAGTAGAAATGTTGTTGCAACACTGCCACTGTCTTTTCTACACTGAAGTGTCATGCCACCCGACTGTAGTGGGCTTCCCAAATCAACTTCTCTTGCTCACTTGATGGAACACATAGATGCCTAGATGACACAACAACCTGTCCTGAAGATGGAAAATAGTGACAACTGTGTTTTTTCCCAACATCCGGTAGGTGGTGGCAAAGTCGGGATCTTTCTCATAGGGTTGGGGCCATCTGGAGGTATCGTGGCCACAAGATTCTAGCACCGTGGTGATTTCCGTAACTGGAGGTCGACTGAGAAAATCAACGACGCAGTTGGTACTTCTTGTCTTATAATTGATTTTGAGGTGGAACTGTTGCAAGTATGTGGACCACTTATGATGCCGATCATTCTGCAATTTGCCTTGTGTCTACATGAATTACATCAACTTATGATCAGTTTGGATGACTCTCTCCTTCCCAAGAATTTAATGCCTCCATTGGCGATAGGCTTTCACAATGGAGTACATTTCTTTGTCGTAAGTAGGGTACTTACGGATGACATCGGATAATGTCTCATATTGATAGGCCATGTGGTGGCTGTGTTGAGTGAGAATTGCACCCACAACATAGTCTGAAGCATATGTCTCGATCTCAAAGGGTTGTTGCAGGTCAGGTAATGAAATCACTGGGGCTAAGCACAAGCGTTGCTTCAAATCATCGAATGCTTGTTGTTGGGACATGCCCCACACAAAATTTTCCTTACCACCACCCCTAGTTACTTGGCTAAGGGGCCATACAATATGGGAGAATCCCAACACTAACCTGCGATAGAAATTGGCAAGGCCTAAGAAGATCCGAAGCTCAGCAAGCGTGGTTGGGGCTAGGAAATCACGGATGACCTGGATCTTGGCTGGATCCACATGCACACCATTCTTATCAACTATGTAGCCTAGGTACTAGACCTTGTCCATGTCGAAGGATAATTTATCCAAGTTGGCATATAGCTTGTGTTGTCGCAGAGTGTGCAAAACCTGTTGAATATGATGCAAGTGTTCCTCCCAAGTCTTGTTGTAGATGAATATGTCATCTAGATACACCACTACAAAAGAATTTGTGAACGAACAAAAGATATCGTCCATCATCCCCATGAAATTTGTTGGTGCATTTGTCAAACCAAATGGCATGACTAGCCATTCAAAAAGACCTTCTTTTGACTTGAAGGCAGTCTTCCATACATCTGTTTGCTCTATTGGGACCTTATGGTAGCCAGACTTTAGATCAATATTACTGAAGTATTTGGCCCCCTTGAGTTAATCAAGGAGATCGTCGATTCAGGGAATCGGGTACCGGTTCCTTACTGTGATTTTATTTAGGGCCCGGTAATCAATGCAGAGTCGCCAGGTCCCATCTTTCTTCTGCAGAAGCACGATTGAGCTTCCATAAGGTGATGATCTAGGTCAAATGTGCCTCTTGTGGAGTAGTTCTTGGATATAACACTTGATATCCTTATTTTCTAACAGAGAGCGATGATAGACTGGCCCATTGGGTAGCAATGCTTTAGGGGTCAGATCGATGGAATGCTTGACCTGGAAGTGCAAAGGTACCCTAGTAGGTGAGGAGAAGATGTATATGTATTCTTCCATGACCTTATCCACTTGCTTTTTCTACGTGGAGAGGTCGACCGCAGAGGCCATGGATGTGACTACAATCTTTCACTCACTCTGAGAGTGAATCACAAAGAAGACAAACTTCCCGATCTGAGATATGACCTTCATGCATTGCTTGGCAAAGATCAAGAAAATGGCACTAGGTGGGACTACCTCGGGTATCTTGCACAATTTCCTGTCCAAAGTAATAATAACACTGCGATGCCTAGACTCATTAGAACCCAATGTTTCCATAAATAAGGTTGTCCCAAAAGAACATCACAAACTTCAAGGGGAGGAACATCACACAATACCTCATCTTTGAAGGGATTTATGTCATAGGACAGGCAACATTGTTGGCTGACGCGAAGATCGATTCCTTGGTGGAGCCCTCTGATGGTGTAGGGTTGTGGGTGCGGCGTTGTCGGTAGGGCTAGCTGCTTCACAACCTTCACTAAGATGAGGTTCTTCTAGCTACCACTATCCATGATGAAGTGCAACAGGGTGCCTTTCACCCACATATGTGAATGAAAGATGCTCTCTCCTTCCTATGGCTCATCAGGTTCACTGGGATGGATCTTGGTGGTAACAACGGTGGCACTAGGTTCTGCGTCAATGATCCATCTCCCCTTTTCTAGTTCTGAGTCAGAGTCAGAACCCACATATGATTTGGAGGCTTTCATCTCAGCCACCAATGACTTCTTTGAGTGACAATCAATAGTGTTATGCTAGGGGATCTTATGGAAGTCGCACCACTTCTCAGTATCTTTCTTCGTCTTTCCAATGTCCTTCTTTGTTTGCAAATGAGATTGGTTTTCATGAGGTTGATCATATTTTCTTTACTCTTTGTTCTACAGTTTAGGGCTTCCCTTGCCCTACTTTTGTTGTGAGGGGTTCCCAGACCCAAACTGTAGCGATTTTTCTTTAAGCTTCTGCTCGATTTTAACGACATATCGATAGGTCGCGCCCAAGGACGAGATGTCCAAAAACTCTAATTATGCCTTGATGTATATATGCAGACCATCGTGATGCTTGAGCACCAGATGTCACTCAAAATATTTGATACCCAGCTTGGTGCGCAAGGTATGGAAGATATTTGTGAACTCTAGCACTGCTTGGTCTCTTTCCTGCCACAGTGTGGTCCATTTTGTATACGGGTCGTCATAACTTCTGACAGGGTAGTATTGTTCCTTAATAACATCCATGAAGGACTCCCAGGTGAGTACGACTGTAAATAATGAGGGTTCCTCTGTTTCATTTTTCTCATAGAAAGTCTCCCACCAATCTTTGACATGGGGAATGACTTTGAGGAGCACAAAAGTAATCTTTTCTCTATTTGAAAAGTTATGAACAGAAAAATACCCTTCTAGCAGATTCAACCATTTGTCTACAACATTTGCGTCTATCTGACTTTAAAATATGGGAATATCAAAGTTGATATGTACCTTGAAGGGGGCAATGTCTCCACTCGAGGAAGATCCATCGCCTGTTGGTAGCCGTCAAAGGATTTCCGCAAAACTATCCATCATCTCATTCTTCTGTTGCGCAAGGGCTTCCTCAAGAAAAAGTTTGAAAGGATCTCATGTCCCATCGTCTTTATTTTCTCCCACCATGGAAGGTTTCTTGGGTGTGCAAGAGCCTTTGTCCTCAAGAAAAACAAGCTTGAGACCCAACTCTTTGTACCCTGACCTTGTTTGGGACATGCATTAAGAACGACAAGGAGCAGACCTATCTAATACCACTGAACCGGATTTTATAAGGAGAACAAAATGAATACAGATTTGTATTATTAACACAAAGATTCAATGAACAATAACAGAGATACAATAAAACTTGGCTTCTATTAATAAATAAATATGTTGAACAGTAAAATGTAGACTGAAACAAGCTTGCTAGAATGGTGGTGGCTTATCTCTGAGAAGAGATGTGACGGCTACACTCATTTGCAAGAAGATGAGTACAATGAGGCTTTGAAAGCCTTTTTTTACAATAAACATGAATGCCAAAACCCTAGACATCCAAAAACCTAACCCTAAGAGATGAAGTGCCAAGAGTCACGTGGGCCCAGTTGGGGTAAGTTGGTATATCAACTTCCAGGGGTCGTAACTTTTTCATATGATCTCTGTTTTAGGCGCACGCTATCCCGTTGGAAAGGTTTATCCAAGGACTACACATCATGCTGTCAGACTCAAATTTCGCGTATAGATTGATTGTGGCGAGCCTTAAAAACGTTGTTTATGGCCTCAAAACGACCCCAGAAGTTCATGACTCGAAAACTAGGAAAAAAACTGCCAAACTGAAAAACCACCAAGATGAGGCAGTTGGAATAGGTGGGTGGCCACCGATATCCACCTGGATCTCCATTTCTGCTTGGATTTGTCAAAAATTGCAAAATAGTGGTTTTTAAATATCTAGGTCCAGATCATTAGTAAACATCTGGATTAAGTTGAAATTTTTGGAGGGAGTCCATAAAGCAGACATGGAAATAAAACATGAATGAATTGAATAAATTCTAAGGGGTTTGGATTGGGGATGCTGGAATAGGGGAAAATCCACTATTCCATACCACTTTTTGGGGATTTTTGGGATTTTCAGAGGAGGAAAAGGGTCCCCATATGGAAAAAGCTGGAAAAAATTATTTACTCGAAGTTTTGTATAATCATCAAGCCAGACAAATTTGGTTTAATATAATTTTTCCAAAAGTGCACAGTTTGGGAGATAGCCAGTTTGGCTAAAAATTATAAGCATGGAAAAGGGGGTGAAAAAGGATAAAGTTGTCATTTCTAGATTAACAATATGAGAGTTTTTATGGATTCCTTTTTCGTCATTATTATCTACGTCTCATACAAAAGTTTTCTTGATTCCTGATGGATTTTATTTTTCACTAGAAAAAAGTTGGCCTTCTAGTAAAAATTGCACTAGAATGAAAAATGTACAAAAGGGGGTAAATTAGCAATATTTAGATTACTATAACTTTATGTCTAAAGCTCAGATTTGGGAAAGAATGTATTCATTGGAAAGATCTTGGATAGAAGAATCTAAATATCCACCCTGAATTGTGAATTGAGTAGCTAAACTCACAAGAAATCAGAAGGGAGATGATTGATGCCCTTAAAGGGAAAAATTGTGCATATGTTTCCATAATTGTAAATTATAGTTTTTAGCTAACCAATTTGGTTGTATGCAAATTGATCAGGAGATTAAGGTTACTTATGGAACATAGAAGGTTTATAAGGATATATGTGTGTGTGTGTGTGGAAGATGCAAGAGAAATCTACAAGTATGAGGAAAAGACAAGGACAATTCTTCAAAAATGTGCATTGGTTTCTTTCGAAAGTTGAAAAGATCAGACTTCTTGGTGTAGCGAGCAGTTTGGAATACCTCTATTGAAGTTTCATTTAGATAAATAATAAATAAATAAATATTTCCAGATAGAAAATGTGCATATCAAATGTGGATGCTAGGTAAGAAAGCCCATCCACAATTTATATAATGCATCAGTAGCAGATACACATGAAAGCTGGAAGGATGGTTTATTTAGCGGGTGAAAGAGTGTCATGTCAATTATTATTTAGAATATGACCAAGGGAAAGGATTGAATAATGTTAAGAGATGAATCTGGATGCAACCCTGAGGGTTTGGGAACCCAAGAAGATAATGGTCTAATAAAGAGGGCCATAATGCATATATAAAGGTAAGGTGGATTGTATCCAAGAATTATTCTATGAACAATTAGAACAATGCATCCCCTGTGTTAGTGTGCTCAGTGGAAACATGGTGCAAGAATAAATGACTCACTGGATGGGAGAGTGAAAAGTCCATTATGTGCATATATGTTCTAGATGGATGTAATTAGACTCCAATGAGAGGTAATCCATAGAAATTAATTGGATTCTGAGAGGTAATCCATAAAAATAAATTGGATTCCAAAATTGGACAAAGTCCATGAACAATTGAGATAAGTTGAAAAAGGTATCATAAGTGGATTACAATCTAGTTGGAGTATATTGCAGCACTCAAAGAAATATGACAACAATGAAACAAAATCGCTTGTGCATATAGAGAATGATGAGTACATTTCATGGGTACCGAGTGTATATCCAAGGTATAATGGGATGTAAAGTCAAGAAGAACACAAATAGAGAAGTGGTATGCAGAGAGGAAAATTCCTAAGAAGAAACATAAGGAAGAAAATGGTTCTATTCTTGACATGGTATGCAAAAGAGATGGAACCTAAAAGGAACTATTTCAATTGTACAGGGAAGATGGTTAAGCTTGTACAATTGTTTGAAGAATTAAAGAGTTGTAGATGGAAGTGCAAGGTTGCATGATAGTATCCTATGCATAAAGGAAGCAGCTGTGAGATGGCAACACTAGTGGACAGATTGGCTGGAAATGAAAGTCAACCAAGTTGGGCTTAGATAGAGGTGCTCAACAAGAAGATCAGGTCGACAAGGAGCTACAACATTTCAACAACATAAATAAAATTGAAATAGATGTGCACTACTGTGCATAATGGAAGAGGGAAACATGTTTTTGTTTATGCCTTGAAGTCTTATGCTAGGAACAGTGGAGCGCCATAAGGAAGACTAATGTTAAATGTGCATTAATATGCATGTATGTATAGCTTATGGAGGTGGATATGTTTTCAGCAGATGATAGAGGTGCAACCGAGAGTTTCATGTTGAGATGGTTCCTTGACGAGGGACTATATAAAGACCCAATTGAAAGGTTAGAACCATGATTTGATGGTTGCTGAGAGCTAGAAAATGGACTACATATGGTTTATTTTTATGCCAAGAATCTTGGATTACATTCTAAAAACATGCATATGTGGAAGGCTACACATGATGAAACAACTATGAATTGTAGCAATCTTGAGCAGAAGGTAGAGGCAAGGAAACTGCCTCTATTATCAATGGTGTATATATGAGAAAAATGACATTGCACAGGGATGCAAAGATCTAGAAGGATTCTAGGACGACCATCTACTACTACAACAAAATAAATAAGTTGAAATAAATATGCACTGGAGTGCATGATAGAAGTGATGCATGATGCATATAATAAATCTAGAATGCATGTGCATGAAGTGGGCATGATAAGGTTTAATGCTCAATGCATATTGATGTGTGTTTGTTCTAATAGACATGCTTGAACATGCTTGTAGACTAAGAGTAGTATATATATATATATAAGACTTATGATGGATTGTGTATTTAGGAAATTGTTTATAGCATGGATGAAGATGTTGATGATGTTGTTGCATATGATATCCATCCGTATGAAAAAAAATGAGGATGGTAATATGTTGATCAAGAGGCCAATAAAGGGAGCCTCTAAGCTTCTACAAAATATCAGTTGATCCAGTAGCACCAATTAAATGTAATAACAACCATGTAGGTATGCATTTGGGGTTGTTTATGATTCATAAATGCTAAAAGGAATTGTGGTAATAATTCCCTCGGTTAGATTTTTCAATATTTGAGATTGATTTAAAGGCAGAGGGCATTGAGTATACAACTTATTGATGTTTGAATGCATTTATATGGGAATTTAATTGCATATTGTGTTACATTGGTTATGAGGTCATAACCAAGTTATGAGACATTACTCATGTTGCAGCAATGAGGGCCATTAGAAATGGTCATGTGTGATTCCATGATGTGGTTGGAAATGAAAATGCTATAGCGCCATCCAAGTGCATAATGGTTTCCCCTATATAACCGATGTTTGGAATGCAACCTCTTTGTAGACACGGGAGAACACTAATGTTGAATGCATTTGGGGTTGTTTATGGTGCATAAATGTTGAAAGGAATTGTGGTAAGAATTCCCTCAGTTATATTTTTCAATATTTGAGATTGATTTAAAGGTAGAGGGCCTTGAGTATACAAACTTATTGATGCTTGAATGCATTTATATGAGAATTTAATTGCATGTTGTGTTATGTTGGTTATGAGGTCATAACCAAGTTAAGTTAGTAGACATTACTCATGTTGTAGCAATGAGGTCCATTAGAAATGGTTATGTGTGATTACATGATGTGGTTGGAAACGGAAAGGCTATAGCTCCATACAAGTGCATAATGGTTTCCCCTATATAAATGATGTTTGGACTATAACCTCTTTGTCGACATAGGAGAACACTAAGAGAATTATATTCCTGGTGTTATGTATGTGTTGAAGAGGAAGGTATCCAAATGATCAAACAGTAAGTGGAGAAGAGTTTGGATAATTTGTTAAGGCATTGGCTAAACTTTCCAACTCTCATGGTGGAATACATGACATGAACATATGGTATTCTAGAGCCAATGCAAGGATGCATTGTGAAGATGTGGCCATGGGTATTGGCACATTGGTTTTATTTATTGGTGAAGTTTGATTGCATTATGAACAACTTGGTATGATGATACTGCATGTACAATAATGATAGTTTCATTTAATTTTAATATGAATAATGGTTGGAAATGATTGAATTGATAGTAAAATACAATTCTGATATCATTTCATAAACTGTTTAAAATGTGCATGAGTACTAACAATTTGTTTGGCTAAGTGAGAATTGAGAAAATTACAGGGAGATGGTATTGGATATGGTAGGGATGTAAGCCCATAAAGAAGACCAATGCTTGCTACTGCAAGATCCCAACATAATGAGTATAAAACTCATGCATGGAAATTTTATTTTTTCTGTTTAAAATAGATTTGAGAAAAAATTATAATTGCAAATTGTTATGATATGATAACAATTCATTTGGATGCATGGAAATTGA